>JAAGNO010000832.1:0-11872 GCA_033439905.1 Ceryle rudis
TTGGTTTGGGTTGGGTTTTTTCTACCTGGAAATTGCAACCTTACCATCCGTATTAAATAGCTTCCACGTTATTGCATACAAGATAGATTCATTAAAAAAGTCTATGATATCAGATCAAAAGACCAAACATTTACAGTTACTGAACACAAGCGAGAAAAGTTGCAGAATGAGACATGCCTTGAATTTAATAAATAAATAAATTTTAAAATCACTTCAAAATGTGAATCTTTTTTTTACATCCTCTCCTTTAGTGTCATTTTGTTTAATTCTCAAGAAAATATAGTGAAGTTTAGCTCATTCAGCTTCTTGTGAAAGTTTGTATTGGAAATGCTTGGCAGTCAAAGCATTCAAGACAGGTAATAATGTAGACCCTTGATATTTCAAGCTCTGATTCTTCAGAGCTTTCAAGATGCTGCCTCGTGAAATCTAACATCTGTTGGTATGATGAAGATGGGAAATGCCAATTTTTAAACAGCTGTGCCTATATTTTTCTGAATCTTACTGTGTAGTTATTCATTCTCACTGTAGATTTATGGTAATCATGCCTCGTATTAGGTCCTTCTACTCTTCTATACATCAATTTTCACAGGCAGTACAGTTGTGTTAAATCTCCTTAGACAGATATAACCTCACAAATCTTGAATCTCCCTAGAGAGTCTTCATTTCAGCAACAACTGGGAAAGGATTAAGAATTCCATCTACATCTAAGGATCCAAATGTTTCCTACTTCCTTCCTTTAAGAGGAAGACATTGAAGCTCATCTGGACTTTCATCTATTTCAATCTCTGACGGCAAAATGAAGTCTATCAATCTTTTTAATTTTATTGTGCATACATTTACTTCTGAAGTTGTGGAAATGAGATTTCTGGATGTTGAGGATTGCTTTTACTTTTTTTCTGTGGCAGAGAGCACAAGTCTTCTTTCAAACAGGTTTAGCTGATGCATGGATTTCTCATACTGCATGTCAGAGCATGTGATCTAGCAGAAAAATTGTTATTGCTGTCATATGAACTAGTAACACTGCTGACAAGTAATCCTTTAAGTCTTCTTAGAAGGTGAAATGGAAGCTAACTTACCTATAAAGACATCTTCCCTGTATAAAGACAAAATGAATGCATGAAAGGAAGTCAAGACAGGGAGCTTCATATATGTTATAAAATAATATTAAAAAAAAATCATTGTCAGATAACTCTTTGTCAGAATTCCTGAGACATTTGTGCACATTAAACTGGTAAAAGAATGTTATCTATATACATTAAATAGTTACAATTAGTGTTGTGTGGTAACACAAAGTAATGTGCATACTCCAGTGTGGGGAGGGGAGCTCTCTTCTTTCTAATTTTTTATTCGTAGTCCAGCTATAATTCACTGTGCTGTTACATTTTACTGTTTTTGTAATACCTTTCAATTTTTTTATACAGGTAGTCCTTCAATCATTAAATATTGGTAATTATTATCTAATCAAATATAATTTTTCTTATTTTGAGAGGCAAGGACAGAAAAATGGTCTATTATCATATAAATATAATTAACGTGTCATTGGAAAGCATCATTGAAAGTGTCATTGGAAAACATCATAAACCCCTATCATTTCTTTAAGTAATTATATGCATACTGTCAAAGACTTCACTGTAAATCACAAACTGAGAATACTTAACTTCAACTTGTATTCCTGCCAGAGGCAAGAGCATGAAATTCATCCTGATGAATAGAAGTCTCAAAATCAACAGCCCTTTTTCTTGTGGGGGACTTCAGCTTACCAAATGTCTGCTGGAAATATAGCACAGCAGAGAGGAAACAGTCCAGGAGATTCCTGTACTGTGTGGAAGAGAACTTCCTGACTCAGCTGGTAAGTGAGCCCACTAGGGGAATTACCTCACTAGATCTGCTGTTTACTAACAGAGAAGGACCGGTGAGTGATGTGATGGTCAGAGGCTATCTTGGACTTAGCAACCATGAAATGATGGTGTTCTCAGTTCTTGGTAAAATAAGAAGGGAGGTCAGCAAAACTGTTACCATGGACTGCTGGAAGGCAGACTTTGGCCTGTTCAGGTTACTGGTTGAGAGAGTCCCTTGGGAGACAGTCCTGAAGGGCAAAGGGGTCCAGGAAGGTTGGACGTGTTTCAAGAAGGAATTCTTAGAGGCACAGGAGCAGGTTGTCCCCGTGTGCCGCAGGATGAACTGGCAGAGGAAACAACAGGTCTGGATGAATAGGGAACTTTTGCTGGGACTTAGGAAAAAGAGGAGAGTTTACCACCTTTGGAAGAAGGGGCAGGACACTCAAGAAAAGCATAGGGATTTAGTTAGGTCGTGCAGAAAGAACATTAGGAAGGCAAAAGCCCAGCTAGAACTCAGTCAGAACACTGTTGTATGAGATAATAAAAAGTGTGTTACAACTACATTAACAACAAAAAGAGAGCCAAGGAGAATCTCCATCTCTTATTGGATGTGAAGGGAAATATTGCCATCAAGGGTGAGGTACAGGCTGAGGCAGTTAATGAGGTACTTAACAACACCAGGCAACACTACAGGCTTGGGGATGAGTGGCCAGAAAGCTGCCTGGCAGAAAAGGACTTGGTGGTGTTGGTTGACAGCCAGCTGAGCATGAGCCAGGTGGCCAGGCAAGCCAACAGCATCCTGGCCTGTATCAGAAATGGAGTGGCCAGCATGAGGAAGGAAGTGATTGTGCACCTGTATTCAGCACTGGTGAGACTGCACCTCAAGTACTGCATCCAGTTTTGGGCACCACAGTATAAGAAAGACATTGAGTTGCTGGACCAGGCACAAAGGAGGGCAATGAAGCTGGTGAGATTGGAGAACATATCTTATAGGGAGAGACTGAGGGAGCTGGGATTGTTTAGCCTGAAGAGGAGGAGGCTAAGAGGAGACCTTACTGCCTTCTACAACTACCTGAAAGGAGGTTGTAGTAAGGCTGCTGTTGGCTTCTTCTCCCTAGTAAACTAACAAAGGGACAAGAGGAAATGGCCTCAAGTTGTGCCAGGGGAAGTTCAGATTAGATATTGGGAAGAATTTACCGAAAGAGTAGTTAAGCATTGGAACAAGCTGCCCAGGGAAGTGATGGAGTCACCAGCCCTGGAGGTGTTCAAAAACTGTAGATGAGGCACTTCAGGACATGGTCTAGTGGTCATGGAGGTGTTGCGTAGAAGGTTGGACTTGATGATCTTGGAGGTCTTCTCCAACCTTAACAATCCTATGATTCTAATATAGCAAACAGCTAGTAAGAATTCATAATTGGAACTCAAAGATTAATCCACAGGAATCGATTTGGAGCCACAGAACAGCTGAAGTTGAAGGGACCTCTAGAGATCATCTATAATAACCCAGCTGCGCAAAGCATGGTCAGAGTACGCTGTCCAGGACTGTGTCCATTCAGGTTTTGACGGGGACTCAACAGTCTCTCTGGGCAATCTGTTCCAGTGTTCAACCACCATCACTGCAAGAGTGTTTTCTTGTGTTCAGGTAGAATTTCCTGTGTTCTAATTTGTACCCATTGCTTCTTGCCCTGTTATTGATCTCCACTGAGAAAAGTCTGACTCCTGCATCTTCACTAGCTCCTGTCACGTATTTGTACACTTTGATGAGTTTCCTCTTGAGATTTCTCTTCACTGGCCTACTTAGTTCCAGCTTTCTCAGTCTCTCCTCTTATGAAAGATGCTCCAGACCCTTAGCAATCTTAGTACTCCTTTGCTGGATTCCATTCAGTAACTCTGTGTCTCTATTGTACCAGAGAGCCCAGAACTGGACACAGT
Source organism: Ceryle rudis (assembly GCA_033439905.1). NCBI lineage: Eukaryota > Metazoa > Chordata > Aves > Coraciiformes > Cerylidae > Ceryle > Ceryle rudis. Next base: position 3,771 of record JAAGNO010000832.1, read on the forward strand.
ACTCCAGATGTGGCCTCATCCATTCCAAAGAGAGGGTAAGGATCATCTCCTTTGATCTGCTGGTAGTGCTTCCCCTAACACAACCCAGGATATTATTGGCCCTTTTTTTCTGTGAGGGTGCATTGCTGGCTCGCAGTCATCTTGTTCTCCACCAGGACCCCAGGTCCTTTTTTTTGTACAGCTGCTTTACAGCCAATTGGCCCCCATTGTGTAGAGGCCCCTGATGTTATTACTTGTGAGGCAGGACTTTGCTTTTCTCTTTGTTGAGCTCCATGAGGTACCTATCTGCCTCTCTCTCTAGTCTGACAAGGTCCCTCTGAATGGTGGAATAACTCCTCAGTGTGTCAGCCACTCCTCCAACTTTTGTATTGCCAACAATGCACTCAAGAAATCTCCTAGATTGATTGTGTCTGCCTGCAATGTCCTTCCAGCAGATATCAAAGTAGTTGAAGTCACCCATGAGAACTAGAGTCTGTGACCATGAGCCTTCTCCCAGTTGTTTGAAGAAGGCCTCATTTACTTCTTCCAAATAAGAGGATATGTACTACAGTGGCAACCATGTTGGCATGCCTGCTAATCATGGCCCTTCAGCTTTCAGCTGGCTCCTGACCCATCCCAAGGCAGAGTTCCATGCATTCCAGCTGTCCTCACCATAAAAGGCAACTACCCCTCCTCACTTATAAAATTCCTAAAAGCCCTATATCCCTCCCTTGCATTACTCCAGCCATGTGAGCCATCCTACCATGTATCTGTCATCCCACTGAGGTCATAGCCCTGTAACTGCATACTTCTGACTCCGCTCATTTGTTCCCCAGGATCAATGCATTAGTGTAGAGGCACTTTGGAAGTGTATCCAAGCATTCCAATTCCCTCATACAAGCTTTAGAGCTTTCCCTATAATGCTCTTCTGCAAGATTTCCTTCTTCACATGACAGCACTCAAAGGAACTCCATTCCCACTCTTGTTGACTGCTATGTCCCTTCTGTTTGTATTAACCTAGACCCTTGGTTTGCCTACCCTATTCTCAACTTCCTTCCTTGTTTTTTCCTCATCACTTCTAGTTTAAAGCTCTCCATATTTGACAAAGATGCTTTTGCACCACTTAGTCAACTTGTTCCCATCTCTTCCAACCACAGATCACCCTCAAATAAATTCCCACAGCCACAGAAACTAAAACCCTCCTGCCAACACCAAAGGGCCAGAAAAAAACATCCCAAATGTAAGACTCTGGCAAGCAACAAACCTCCCGAAATGACAAGTCGGATCAGCAGAAGTGAGCTTCCACCAACCACAACAGCAAGTCACCTACCACTACCATTCACTGCTTCTTCCTAATGGCTCTGAGGGTCTCAGGCTTAGCCACCAAAGATGCTCCAGTTGACAGCACTCCTAGCTGTCAAGGGCACTGAACCTGTCTGCTACAAGGGCAGTGAACTTATTCCTTAACTGCAAATCACCAGGTGGTGCAGGAGCCTTCCTTCCACCATACCTAAATGTGTATGGGTTAGTCAGAAAAAGTTTGCAGGACTGTTCTTCATATCCTACTGCACAAACTGTTAAATCTGTTGGCTGTTTGATGGTCCTGGCTCTCATATAGGCCTCTTTCTAGCACAGGTTTAAAGGAAGGATTTGTCCCTCCCTAATTAGGGTTAAGGTAGAACAAAGGCTGTAGGCACCATTTAATGAAGGACAGCTGACAGAGTTTGTCAGAATATGCTAGAACTAGCTTTATCTTATCCTTATCCTAACCAGCAGCAGGCAACCTCGTGTTCCTCTGAGGGTTCCTAGGTCTTTAACAAAGTGCCCAAAAACTCAAGAACATGTCAAGGAAGCAGAGCCCAGAAACCACTTTGCAGACTGCTACATCTGTTGTTAATTGTGCCCTGGGAGCTGTGCTCTGTCCCTGATGGTTATGTAGACCCATACAGAGAGACAAAACAAGCAGTCAGATTTCCTGTCTGTTTAACTGAAAACACAGGTTTTTTGAAAAGGGTCAATGCAAACAGAGGCCAGATTTCAAATCAACCTGTAATGAATTCTGAGTAGATCATGAGCAGCTTACACATTTATGGGTGAAATCAAACAATGGGATTGGACCTCTGAGACATTTCAGAGTCTTTCCACTCCCCTCCATAGGTTTCAGACTGAGTCCCAAAAACTCTTGAGTTTCACCAGCTTTACTACTACAGTTGCAATATTCAAACACATTCAGACTTTTATTCCATTGATTTTAGATATATTTGAGCTATTTATAGATGTGATGATGCTGAACAGCTCCAGACCAAATTCCTGCAGGTTAAATGTTCAGAAGTATAATTTAGATTCAGACTCAAGTAGAGGGTAAATTTCATCACTAGATAATGTTGCATAACTGGAGGTCTTTGTATTCAGACAAGATAAAATACTAATGTCATACATTAGGTGACAAAGGGCTTGAATGAGAAATAATTGAATGAGAAATAATTCAAAGCATATATAATATTAGTAGTTTTGTGTGACTGCAAAAGTCACTCCATACACAGACATGTAATTTATACAGTACTTACCAAAATGCTTTAAGTTGCACTGAATGGTATAAACATTTTTATATGCCAACATAATAGAAGCCTTCACAGAGAGTATTTATTTTTGAATTACCAGGAACTTTACATGCTCTCTGAATGACAGCCACTGTGATATAGCAAAAATGAGGATGTGCCACTCATTAGCTCTTCTGCTGTCTCAGAAATCATATGCTTTGTTAACCAAGTTGTGCAATTCCGATATATTTTTGCTTTTTTTGGTGTATCTATGTTTTATGTTGAGTATATTCCTTCCTATAGCATTGATGGGTTCTGTATGACTGGTGTTTTCTCAGGTACTGATATTTTTTGTTCTGTTTGGAAAACCAAGGCAGGAAAGACCTTTCTGATCAATATAAAGTCCTCCATCATCTGAAGCATCATCACTCACAACCCAATATCTAAAAAAGACTTGAGGCTGCCTGGCTCAGAAAGGCCTGGAGGGAGGACTGCCATCATATTTTACCCCTTACAAGCTGCTCAGTAAAAATAACCACCCCCTTACGCTTGCAAAGAAGGTAGAGAAATCCACAGACAATTTTTTCAAGCATGGGTCTGTAGAATTGCCCTATTTTTCTTATAAATTCACATAGGTAATTCGTTAACAATTATTTATTTGTTATAGTTTCTGTAGCCTACAGCTCCTGAATAGCTTGTATTTTCTGATGACATTGATGGTCCAGTGCAAAACTATGTTGGCTGATACTCAAGTCAATTATTCACAAGTTCGTGAGCTGGAAATTTAAGGTTCACAGTGGTGAAAATTTAGATTTAGGTTAGCAGTAAAGCTTTATCCATAAAGCTTCCTTTAAGTTGCTGTCACTGGACACTGGGAAAGATACTGGCAGAACTAACATTCAATCTGCCAATAATTTATTTAGTTTAGGGTGTATTAGTTGCTGTTTTGAGGACCATATAAAATTTGAAACAAAAGACATTTGAATCAAAGGAAACTTGACTATAAAGGAACTTGAGGACCCACCTAATCCATCTGCTACCTTAAGGGATTAGTTTTCCTGGCAGCACTTTGTTTAACCTATTCTTAAAAATCTTTGAACAGCAGAGGCTGTTTTCCCCACAGAAGTCATCTGTACTTAAGAAACTCTGTAAGAAATTGAAATACTCCTCAGCTGCCTATTTGGGTTGCTGATCCCTTGGACTTTCAAAATAATCCCAAACCTCCACAGATTTCTCTTCCAAATTCCCTCTAAAACTAGGAGTCCTGAAGAATCCTCTAAAACCCAGGGCTTATAGGATTTGTAATGGTCTTATTCATTATGTTGTAAGTCTGCCCTTACTATTCAAAACTAATTGTGTGCGTATGATCTGTGCAAGTATTTTAAGCAAAAATGGTCAGATATAGGACTAATACTATAAAACAATGAAGGATCTAACAAATGTTTGAAAAGAATACATGTTTTGCATGGTTAGAGTTTCAAAGTAAAATAGACGTCTTTATGATCACTTTGCAAAAATTACTTAAGAGAAAAGCTTTGTATTTTTCATCCTTTCTGCTTGGAGCAGAAAATGTGAACTAAATATTGCAACAAGTCATTCTCTATTGGTGTGTATTGGGTTCATATGGCAATGTTTTGGTGTTTTGGTAGTGGGGGGGTGTGGGGGTGTGGGGAGGAGAAGTGGCTTCTGTGAGAAGCTGATAGCAGATTCCCCCATGTCCAATACAGCTAGTGCCAGATGGCTCCAAAATGGACCTGCTACCAGCCAAGAACAAGCCAATCAATGATGGTGGTAACACCTCTGTGTTAACATATTTAAGACGGGGGGAAAAACTGCTGTGCAACAGCAGCCAGAAGCTTTGCAGACACCAAGGTCAGCGAAGAAGGGCGGGGAGGAGGTGCTCCAGGCACCAGAGCAGAGATCTACCTACAGCCCATGGTAAAGAATGTGGTGATGCAGACTGTCTCCCTGCAGCCTATGGAGGTTAATCTTGAAGCAGATTCCACCTGCAGCCCGTGGAGGACCCTACACTATTGCAGGTGCCCAAAGGAGGCTGTGACCCTATGGGAAGCCCACACTGGAGCAAACTACTGGCAGGACCTGTGGAGAGAGAGTCCACACTGAAGTATGGCATGTCTTGTGACCCTGTGGGAGACACATGTTGGAGCTGTCTGTTCTTGAAGAATTGCATCTCATGGAAGGGACCCACACTGGATCATTTCCTGAAGAACTGCAGCCCATGGGAAGAACTCACACTGGAGAAGTTCATAGAGGATTGTCTCCCATGGGAAGGACCTCACACTTGGAGTGGGGAAGGGTGTGAGGAGATGGTGTGAGGACATGGGGGATCAACAGAGACAACATGTGATGAACTGACTGACAACACCCACTCCCTGTCCCCCTGTGCTGTTGGCTGGGGAGGAGGTAGAGAACTCAGGAGTAAAATTAAGCCTAGGAAGAACGGAGGGGGTTGGGGGAAAAGTTATTTATTGTGGGTTTTTTTCTCATTATCTTACTTTGACTTGATTGGTAGCAAATTAAACTAATTTCCCCAAGTCGAGTCTTTTTTGTCTGTGACAGTAATTGGTGAGTGTTCTCTCCCTGTCTTTATCTGTATCCACAAACCTTTCATTATATGTTCCCTCCTCTGTCCATCTGAGAAGGGGGAGTATCCAGCCAAGGTCAACCCATCTATGGTGTACTCAGTTCTTAATATTAAGACCTTGAATCTCTACGTCTGTCATGTACACAGTGAGGAAAGGCATTATGGGAAGGCGGAAGGAGTGGGAGTGGACAGGAATTACACAAATGACACAGGTGTGGTGGAAGAGGAAGAGGAAAAACAAGAGAGAATTCTAAATTTTACCTTTCCAAGGCCCAGTCAAACTTTATATGGTCCTTTATAAGGAAAGCAGCTGCAAATTTTTCATGAAAATTCCAATCTACCACATTATCAAATGATTCAATACCACCTGAAATAGCTTCTCAGAAATATCAGGAAACAGGATTGGAAGCTTTTGTGCAGCTTTACTAGACAACTTTCTTCTGTAGAATTCTTATATGCATTATAGTCCTGACCCTACTCCACTGAAAGAATCTACAGCATTATTGCCTTAACTGAAGTTCAGATCTATGATACAAAGAATGGATCTGAAAAAAAAAAGTGTAACTAAAAAGACAAAAATTAATGTCAAGAGGAACTTTTACAGTCTTTGCTGTTACCATGGATTGAGTAAGATTCAGCTACCCCACATCCAGGAGAGAATCTCAAGCTGGAATGTCTAGTAATGGAAAAGTAGTCAAATTTACAAGCTGTTTTGAAGATTACTTTGTGAAATTAGAATGACATATACCCTTGTTTCTGGGATACAAGAGCTATAAACATTTTCCCATGCTTGCCAGGCTGGATTTAAGTTCTAGGTGCCTTCTTCTTACCTTACCTTTTGCTAAAGAGTACAGGAAAATTAATTACAAGGAAAATTAATTGTGAGCAAGGTTTTTTGGTTTTTCTAACAGTAATGTCAGGGAGAGGAAGGAAAAATGTACAAAAAGATAAGAACTAATAGCCAGGTCATCACAAATGAATAAGGACAGCAAAGGAGAAGAGCAGAAAGTGCAGTGATGAAAACAAAATTGTGATACCAACCTGTATTTCCTCTATTTCTTCTCTAAGGTATGAGGCTGCTGACTGTAATGATAAATTCAATTAACCTTCCACTTTATCTTGGTACTTACATTGAAATACATATTTCACTTCACCTGATGTTGACAGTAATTTATTTATACATATAGTTGTAAATTAATATGGAATTATTGCATAATTATGTGCTTGCATAAACATCACGAAACAATGTATTCAAAAGAAATACAATTTTATTTGTGTTTTGCTAAAGGAATTACTAGCAATATTTCTGCTTTTTAAAGGAAATGTTACTATTTTACTGACACTGGGAAATTAGACATTGACAAGTAGCTCTGACAAATATTCAAAATTTCCATTTGAATATTTAATGTTGTAAAGAAATCTTATGCTTAGTGTGCATGCTTATGTGTTTATGCCTGTGTAAATGTCTTGCATCATTAGAAGTAAAATAGAGTTTAATAGGACTTTCAAATAAACTGTAGTTCCAAACCTCTAGCTGGGAAGCATATGTTAATGGCAAAAAATGCAAGAGTCTGATCACAATGACTGTGTGACTTGGTGGTAAATCTATCACTAACATTGAAGTTTGTGACCCTTTGTGTGTTTGTTCAACAGTCACTTTGTCTAAAGCGAAGAATCTCAACTGTATTACTGATAAATTCAAACACTTTGTATGGTTTAGGGTCAGGGCCTTAGACCTAACAGATGCTCTCTATTAACCCCCCTCCTTCCCCAAAGGGGAAGAGAAAAGGAGTAAGGGAGAGAGACTTGGTGATTAGGAAAGGAAACTAGAACGGCTTTAATGATGATAATAATAATAAAATCAAATATGTACAAATATATACAAAACTGGTATCGAACCCAACCCTCCTGATGGCAATTACATCACTGTCACCATTGATGTTGTAGAGCAGGCACCGGGGGTCCCAGACCAGGCCCTGCAGCAGACAGGAGCTGTGTTCAGGAGCTGGATTCTGCTACCAGATTCAGAAACACAGGATCAAAGGCAGAATGGACAAAGTCCTCCTTGGATGTTCCGGGGAAGCAGTCCAAGAGGGGAGAAGAGCCCGTGGAAAAGTCCTATAGACCTTCAGATCCCTCTGCTTTATACCCGATATGACGTTTATGGGATGGAATATCTTGTTGGTCAGTTTGGGGTCATCTGCCCTGTCTGCTTCTCCCTGCAGGTGTGGCCTTTCACTTTCCTGCAACCCCCAATGTGGTACACAAGGTCCAGCAGTGGCCTTGGTCTGCACACCAATCCTTGGTAGTAACTCTAAACACGGGGTGTTATCACTGCTAGCAGCAGAGAAAACAGGCTGCTAACTTCAGAAAGTGCAGTTAGTTAGAAGTACTGAACTGAAAAGTAAAATCACTGAATAGAATTAGTTCTGTTCTCACTCAAACCAGGACACCCTTCTACAAGATAGAAAAGAAAAAAGCTGAAACATGAAGTGAATTTTAAAATAACAGCTCTGGTATCATAAACCTTAACCATATGGTGTCATAGTTCTGTTTCAGTGGTAGAGAATCCCAATTTTGATTATATTGGATCATCTTTTGGTTTTGGAAGCTCCTAGTTCTATTCCTAACAGGTGGCCAGCATTTTGACTGTAGGCCATACTTAGTTGTGACTTGAATGCAATATGGATTAGAAAGAAAAAAACCCTGAACATGGACCATTATCATGTTTGCTGAGAAGTAAAAAAAAAAAAAAAAAAAAAAGAGAGAGAGAAAGGAAATCCTATAACATTTTAAAAAAATCATAAAGTATGAAATATTTTTTTTTTCCTAAAGTCATCAATTTCCAAAATACAAATATTGGTTAGTAACTAACTTGTGGCTTAACACCACTAGGCAGCTTAGCATCACACAGCTGCTCACTCACTCGGACACCCCCTGTGGAACAGTGGAAGAGATAGAAAAGCAAGAAAATATGG
>JAAGNO010000833.1:0-27910 GCA_033439905.1 Ceryle rudis
AAAAAAACAAACACCCCCCAAAACCAAACAAAACGCAGGAAAGGTTGAAAAAAGGGGATTTGTTAAAAAAAAAAAAAAAAAAAAAAAAGAGAATTATAAGGGGTTGCAAGCTTTTACAGTCAGAGAGTGTTAGTATTCAAAATGTGAAGGACAAGAATTCTTGTAATTTGCTTGCCCTGCATTCATTATTATTTCCAAAGACAGTAAAATGCTGATTTGGGGATTCTCTCATCATCTTAATTTCTTTGTTACAGAGATTAAGATCCAAAAGACCTCTCATGAAACAATGAAATATGTCTCATTTATAATTCAGCAATGGACTGGCCTCCACTAAGACTGGAAACAGGTGTCAGAATGGAGAAAACAGTAAAATTGCTGCCAACCAAAATGTATATGCAAGAGTTAATGTTACCAGAGCATTGCTTAGGATAAGAATTAGAGCAAGAATTGCACATTTCAGGTTTTCAGATTAATGTGCTAAATATGAGTACTCCACCTCCAAATTCTGGAAATGGAATTATTGACTAAATTCTCAGATCTCTCAATTTACATAAAATGAAAAGTATTCTGTATTCTTTAGCTGGTAATTTCAACAGCATTCTTTTAGCTATTCAAAACATAGCAGGAACAGTGCCAGTTTATGTACAATATTGACTGCCAGCAGGAGTCAGACAAATATTTTTGTCGTCTAGCATAGCCTGAACAAAATCTAGAAATCCTCACTACTTTTCTATCTACACTATCTAAAGTCATCTTGTCCAACTCAAATGACTAAAGCCTTTCTGTTTCATTCCAAACTGCATTGTCCTGCCTATGTTCCGAAGTTGTATTTGCTTTATATTTTGGTTTTCTGTGGGTTTTTTTGTTGTTGTATTTTGAAGTCTACCGTCAAACAACTTTAATGTAAAATATCAATTCTGTGAAATGTTGAATACATTTCACCAAAGGAAACACAAAGAATAAATTAGAAGAATAAAGAAGATAGTCTTTACCAGAAGTAGGCAAGCTGTGAGAAAATCAGAAACAGAACTTGTTTTTCCAATCTCACAAATTTTCTTCAATTAAAGAAGAAATGCATTCAATTAAGAAACTGGAGAGCTTTCTTCTCTCTTTTCAGAAATTATCTAATTTGAAAAAAAATTACATCATATTTTTAAACAAAATAATATTTTTCCTGCACTATTATAAAAGTTCCTTCTTCATAATTTTTCCTTAGCCTAGACATATTTTTCTCGTATAGAAAGCATAGTTAACATGTGGGGTGGTGGGGTGTATACAGTCCCTCCCATATACATACATTAAGTCATCATTTTTGTGGATTCCCAGATGATTCTAAGGAGATATGGAACAACCAACAAAAACAAACCAAAACAAAAACCACAGAGAGGAATAATTTAGAAGAAAGGCTAGTCCATCTAAAGCCATTTTACAGTATATGTGATCTTAAAGTAATGAGCAATTCAAGTCCTTTCAGTATTAGTGACAACAGCTATAAAATTACAGTCTCTTACACCTGATGTTCTCCCTTTTTCACAGCTGTCTGATTTAAGCACATTTACTAGAGCAGCTGACAGCAACAACTCTGCCTAAAGTAATATGTGAATCTGTGCCACTACATCTGCAACTTGTTACCACTTGAAAAGTTATTACAGAGCAACTCACTTCTTTTTGTTCCCACTATATTCTATATTCTTTCTGTATTTGTTGTATTTTATTTTGCATGTAACACCTAATGTTTAGAAAGTTATTGCCATTTGTCTACTCAACATTTCATCTTTGAAAACAGAAATTAGTTCCTAAGACACTTGTGGCATGGATACTGAGACTGTGAGGAAAGGAAGTGGGACTATAACCTGACTTTCCCTGAAGCAAAACATAAGAGATCTGATAAGTTTAACTTGTTTATCTCTACATAGATAAGTTTTTACAAAGCCAAGAGCAGTGGAAGAAAGTGTGCTTTGTAAGATAAATACATCAAGGATGCTGCATGTTCTAGACTGAGTTTGTGTATTATAAGTCATGCAAAATACAGGAGCTGTCCTACACTCTCAAACAGTCTGAGGGAGTAGTTGCCTATAGGAAGGATGGCAATTTTTTTCCCCTTAAATTACACTTGAAAGAGTATTCATTTTTCAACTCATCCTTTACCCCATTACACATTCCACACAATTGATGACTATCTGTCCACCAAGTAATAAAACAACAAAACAACCCAACAAACAAATATTATTCTTAAAGCCATGGCTGAGTCTATTCTCAGTGCTACTTCATTTCTAAGACTAAACCACGTAGACATGAAATAACTGTAGAAAATATCACACTAACTTATTTAAACACAAAAAACCCAAAGATAAAAACACACACACAGAGCCTATTAGATTATCTCTCTTCTCTGAGGGGAGACATGTATGATTAAGCGCTTTCTCAGAGTAAATACGAAGCAGGAAGTGTATTTATGTTCAACCTAATTTTTTAAGAGGTTTTGTGTGTAAGCAGTCTCAAAAGCTGGCAGGAGTCATGTGTTTTGCCTACGTTGTCCCCCCAAGCCTTTCCCCTCAAACTGTCAGATTAAGAAAATAATTATACTGGTTAAATAACCTTTGATTATTTTTGTTAATCAAGGTGCACAGCAAAACAAAAGTCAAAAAGCACTCTCCTGGACTGTGAAACATTAAAAACCTGTGATATCCATAGTAAAACTTTCTGTGTGTATTTCAAGCCTGAGGCTAGAGACTGGAACAATTTATCACAAGGAAAATACTGTATGACAAAGGAAAATACACCTCTTGGCCTTCCATGTACACTCTTCAGAGACTCTAAACACTTAAATATCCCTAATAAAAACCTGATCTGCATCTATACTATTTCACACATTCACATAGTGTAACTGAACATACTGGCAAATTTATAATGGTTCATTGCAAGTGTAACTCGGTTGCAGATCAAGCTGACATTATTACACACACAACACTGTGTTAAAAAAGCATGGCTATGATTGCAAAGTTCAGTACTCCAAGACTGGGAAGTGACAGAATACACTCTGACAGGACTAGTTTGAATCATCTTCTGCACATCCATTGTGATAAAAATCTTTTGCCATGTACCCCATATCACCACCCCCACACAAGACCTTTGTTTCAGTGAGCAAAAAGGATGGAAGGTGTTCCCATTCCAAGAATCTATATTTTATTTCACCTTCACAGGTCAGAGGATGGCCTTTTCAGTGATGTATTCCTTACATATCTTGTACGTCCCAAGCCACCCTTTCTGTACAAAGGGAACAGTAATGTACTGATTCAAAACAGAGAATTGAGAGACAGTGGAATTCAGGTCAGAAATGTCCCCTTTCTTGTCTCTGTTTGAAATCCTTGTCAGAGCATCCATAACGAAAGAACAGTTGGTAAGGTCAAAATCCACTGAGTGCAGTCCAGTCAGATTCTAAGGAATCAAATCAGGAACTGAGGAAACATTTGCACAGTATCACATTGAATCTCTTTGGCACAGATATTTCTGCAGATTTTTTTTTCTTATCCTTTTTCCTTCTGAAATTCCTTGCTTAATCATGAAAAATTTCCCTCATTTTAACTTATTTTTATGCAAGTCTCTCAGAAACAAATTCTATGTGATTACTATTACAGATGGGGCTGAATCACAGAACCATAGAATCATTTAGGTTGGAAAAGACCTTTAAGATCGAGTCCAGCTATAAACTAATACTGGATGACCAGTAGGCATTATAGTTGTCCCTAATCTTTCCATAAAGCACATCGCCTAGGTGTCTCTCATCCCAGATGCTGCAGAAAAATTGTTCTAGATGTGGTCTTGCCTGATAGACAATCTCACTGGGCTTCCATTTGCAGTACAGGGATATATGCTGTCCAATACCGGCTCATGCCCAAAAGTAACAGTGAGGCCAAAGACTTTTCTATTCTAACTCAGAATACAGAAGGGCAAAGGACTTGAGAGGGGATGAATTTTTCTACCTATTCTTTCCAATGCTGATTTCTGCAGCAGTTATTATCCTGATCCTTTTCTACTTCTACCTAACTTCCCATCTCAGACCCAGTCTCATTGTGGACTGAAGCCACAACCTCATTTCCATCCCACTCCCTTGTGCACTGTGGCCTCTGCTCACTCCTCAAGATGCAGCATTACAGGTCTTTTGACCTGTTCTGGATCCCTTTCTTATTTCTTTCACTTCTTCTTCCAAATCAAGGTTATGCTTTTTTCTTTACAGCCCACATTGCTAATTGATTCCCTTTCCATTTAAAAGCATTTAATTTTGTAATCTCAATTTTGTCCCTTCCCCTTCCAGTAAGGGTTAATTGTCCAAACTCTCTCATCAAATCTTAGTCTCACCTTTCATCTCCAATATCTCAGTATCAATCACTTCTAGTATTCCAAACTGGCTCCTAGCCTCCACTTCATGTTCTTGCCTAAATTCCAGTCCCAATACCCTGTCTATCACTACACAGGTGCTATCCAGCATTAAGTCTTAATCCCCTTGCTGGTCAGGGTTTCACTGCCTCTCCCCATCAAGTTCTAAGCCCATTTTCCTACTCGTATTAAGTCCAATTCAGCCTCTACAACTAATGTGTTTATTTATTTAAAGTTTGGTACTGTCATCTTCATTTCACATATAGCATACTGCATGTGAGACATAGCAGAAGCACAGAACTGGACCAAGCATAGTCTGAAGCAAACTCAAACTGTAATTATAAGGAAAATCCTGTGCAGCCTTGACTGGAATAAGTTCATTTGGTTGGAAACTTCAGGGAATGTACTTGCAAAATTCAACCAAGCATTTAATAGGAACGTGTAAAATATAGGTTTCAAAAGCTCCTAGCTTTGTCAGACTAGGGTGTTTCACAAAGTCCTGGGAAATACCTCTGTATGGATTTTAAACAGACATGTGTCTTGTGCTCTCGACAATGTTGCTTGCATTTTCCAAAGAAAAGTCATCAATTTTTATTTCCTCTGCTCATTCCCATGATGGGGGGGAAAAAAAAAAAATATCTTTTCTCATCCTGAGAATGAACTCAAGAAAATAAATTGAAAATGTCAAATTTATTCAGCCTCAGTTAGAACTTTGATACAGGAAGCAGTCAGTCCAAATGTTAATTTACACCAAAACTCTAATTTGTAAAGAAGGTATTATAAACAGAAATCGGGAGAAAACAAATGAGCTTACTTCAGCACTTACTACTGGTAGCACACTACAGTGGAACACATGGGTTACTTTAACATAAAGATAGTTTTGTTATGTAATTATTAAAACAGTGACTCTTCTTCATCTCTCTTTCATTATTCTATTTAATTTTAAATATTTCTGTACTCTGCCTCACATTAAATGTTTTAACATTTTTTTCCATTATCATATTCTGATTTACAGAGACCCGAAATCTTTTTCTGACCAATTAAGAAAAGGCCCCTCTATTTTTCTAAGTCTATTACTCATTTCTATTCTTCTCTTGCACATACCTGACCAAAATATATGACAGTGTCACAGGCAAGGTTATAAACTGAACAATCCCTTCTGGCAAAGGTAAGTTTTGGAAGAATAATAATAATCTGTAGACTGAATTAAAATATTTTCAAAGGATCCTTAGCTCCTTTATCATGGATAGTGTTACAGTTCATACATCCTACCACCTGATGAGCCAAATAAAAGTGAAGACTCTTACAAGTCTGTTGCTATCTACCAACACATTAAACACATTATGTGCTTCAGCATGAATTTTTCCTTTACAACAAGAAAGGGAAGTCTGTGATTGTTTCATTTGCTCTTTGTAGTTAAGTTTTTTATTATTATTATTATGCTAGTATGCTGTTGATACCTCTGATGTCTCTTAAAATATCTGGTCCACTGTTTAAAATTCCTGGAGTGCAATGAGATCAATCCATGCTGATAATCAGGGGATCCTCAATTAAGTACCCACAAGTCAACAAATGGTAAACAATAAAACATACAAAAGGACACCAGATGAATTCTTCTCTATCTTAATTCTCATGAGCCATTAGAATTCTTCTTTAGATTTGACATTCAAATTCCAGTGAAAATTCATTAAATGTTCATAACAATATAAAACCTGAGACAATCAAGTTATTCTGTGTAATAAATAATGCTGAAGATAGAAACCACAAAGTTGAATGAGTTATGTACATCCTAGGTCATATCTCACTGCTATTTGTTTGATCAAATCACTAACAGCACCAATAATTAAAGAGCCACTGTTACCAGAATGATTGTTACCACTATGATGGCAAAAAAATAATAATAAAAAAATACATAAAAACCCCCCAAACTGCCTGAGACCTTACTGAAACCATCTTTGGGTTACTTAGGACAGTTGCCCTATGTTTAAATGTTATGTGAATTTTATAACAGGAGCTTAAGTATAAATCTATTACCTTAGAACAGGAGAGAAAATGTAAGTGGACTTCTGGAGTCTATCACTCTTTCCGATATGCAGCAATGTGTTTTGAGGTTATAACAGCAAATAACAGGATTAATCATATAAACAATGCCAAATCTTTAAACAAAGCAGTATAATGGTGTGACATATGCAAAGCTACAAACAGAGAAAGGAAACAAAGGATTTAGTGCTTGTGATAAATGAGAGGGGCAATTGGAAAAGAAGTAGAAGTGTATGGAAGGAAAACGTTTGGGAATTTTCATTTTCCTGAACAATATACCAGATGTAGAAGACACCTCACTATCTGTAGCAATGGTGGGAAAAACAACAACAACAACAACAACAACAAAGAAAACCAAACCAAACCACAAAACACAACAAACCTATAATAGGGAGAATGCGTATTATAGAGAAAGCTGAAACCACATATGGTATTGATATTTTTTATCACAGTCTGCCATCATCAGTCTTGGAATTAAATAATAAGCAACTAGACCTGTAGCTTTCCCTCTTTGGCTCTGTCTTCAGATGGCAATATTTTCGTAAATAAAATCTTTTATTTTGTAAAAAAATCAACTATGTAAAATGGTGTTTGTTCTCTGCTATGTAGATAAATCATTATCAAGCTATTTGCTTTTTCCATCATTTAAACTTGCTCCCTCTCAATTTTATCCAAGAACACTGTTAGTGTTACTCAGTGGTGCAGTTGTATGAAACCATATGCTTGGAAGACTAAGGGCTGCTTAAGCCTGTCAACAGCCAGACATATCACTGCTGACATCTGCACCAGTTGTCAAACTGATGACTATGAATGTCACTGGTCATTAGACTTATTTTCAGTCATCCAGCTATAGTGACATGACTTGTAACTCATTTCTGCTACTGCAGGATACAAAGACCAATAGTCTGGCTTGCCTAATTTAAGAAATAGTAGCATGTGGATAATATCCTCAGTTGCTATGACAGCATTCCAGGCACCATGTGATCCTATATCGCCAAAGCCTGATAATAGCACCAACAGAGTCCAAGCTCTAAAAGATAATGAAGATGCTTTTGTTTTACTTTTTATACACATTTCTGAATGGAAAGAGAGGTTAAGCTGCATGAGCCTAGTAATAACCACCCTTCATAAAATATGCTTTCTCCTAGGGCTATTTCTCACATATACAAGGGGAAAAATGAAAACTCAGGATGGCATGGACAGCTGGAGAGCCCCAGACTAACCTGAGGTTCTTGTGTTCGTAGGAACTGCTGTTGTGAGCATTCCTGCCAGGAGCAAGTGAAACATTTCCTTGCCCTATTTCCTAGCTGATCATGCGGTCACTATCAAAAAAAACAGGTCAGAAGCCATGCACTAACAAGTATTACTTTATGAAATATTACTATTTCATAATATGAAATGCAATCTAAATTGTAAAACTGATACTATATCTCCCCGTTCTGCAAACACTGTCCAGATCTTGGGAAGAAGACTTTGCAATACTGAGTTGGAACATCTTTCCTTTTCCACAACCACCATATATTTCATTTCAACCTTTCTTTTCCATGCTACCTCACTAACCTTGTGAGAGTTCACTTGTTCTTAAAATAAAACAAATGGCATTTGGTTATTTTTTCCAAAGATGTAGTAATTTCTATCCTAGCACTTGACAGAAATGTCTATTGCATAAATACAAATGTTATTTCAATCATTTACTATAGAAAATATATTACATTATTAATAGCGACATAAATTATCATATTTATATAGCAATATCTACATGTACAGTACTTTGTTCAGAGAAAATTATGCATAAATGTCTTATTTAACAATCCCTTCCTAATAATATTACCAAGAATGATACCAGCTAATAAAGTCAGATGACATTACCAAACTATCCTCCCACAGGAAACAGATCTTATATATGAACATTTCTACTGTGGTCATGAGGCCCCAGTGTAACAGTTTGTGGCACAGTAATCTGCAGCATGACCATTCATCCAATTACTACTGAAATAGTGATATTAATCTACTCATAAAGGGCAAGTTAAGGGTCAATTGACAGCAGTGGAAAAGTTGGTATGGATGTGTTACAGACCAGGTTTCATCTGCTCTTACTGTTTTCAGCAGTCTCTACAATTTGACTTTATTTTTGAGTGAGTAAAAACACAGAACCCAAAACTGGGTCAAATAATATCTGCATATTACCTGTGATTAATATCTTCAGCACTGCTAATGGTACGAGACATTCTCTTACTCTGGTCTGTCAGGTGTGTTCCAGCAATGTGGACTCCCAACCTGACACATCACTGAATGACACATGACTCCACAGACAAATCATTCTTGCCCTAAGATGTTGACCAGCATCTCACTCAATTCACATTCCTAGAAGCATCTGATCTCCCCTAAGGTTCAACATTTCTAATTGATATGATAATTTCAGTCTACAGTTTAAATCTTTGGAGACAGTTTGACAGACAGTAATACATTTGCCAGGAAACTTTGAAAACATGTACGCAAACACACACATACACTTTTTCCTATGAAGTACACAAGAAGAGTCAGTTCCTTAGGAAAACAATAAAAACACATAGATTTTGAGGGAGCAGAGGGGATGTGTTTGGGATAAGGTAGCCCCAGAAAACTCAATTTCTGTCCCTCTTTTGTAAGTCACTGTATTGGGTTTGACTGAGCTGAATTTAATTTTCCCCATAGCAGCTAGTGTTGTTCTTTGCATGGAGAGCTAGAAAGGTGCTGACAACACACACATCTTGTGGCTACTGCTGAGCAGGGCTTGCACAGCACCAAGGCTGTTTTTCAGCATTCCTCCTGCAGTGTGATGGGGTGGATAAGATCTTGGGAGGGGACACAACTGGAGCAGCTGACCCAAACTGGCCAAAGGAATATTCCATACCATATAACATCAGCTGAACTATAAAAACTAGGAAAGGAGGACTGGGGGGACAACCATTGGCTTGTCCTTCTGAGCAACCACTATGCGTTTGGAGCCCTGCTTCTCAAAAGCAGACATTGCCTGCTGATGGGAAGTAGCAATTAAACCTCTTTTTTCTTTTGCTTCCATGTGCAGCATTGCTTTGCTTCTTCATTAAACTGCTTTTGTCCTAGCCCACAAGTTTCATCTCATTTTTTTCCTCCTGGTCCAGCTGAGAGGAGCAGGGGAAGGTGATAGAGCAGCTCAATGGGCACCTGGCATGCAGCCAAGGTCAAACCACCACAGTCACAATTCAGGATCAGCACTTGCCCTGCAGAAAGTACACACTTTTAAAAATGAGCCTCCAATAAGTTTTCCTGCTCCTCATCGTATATATATATTGCCTGCTCTTCAGCTCTCATCTGAGAATGTAGCAAAGAATGACTGAATGCCTCAGCTAGTGCCACTTTTTACTTCTCTCCTTGCATGTAAAAAAAAGGCCAACAGACCTTTCTAAATGCCTCAGTTTGTTTTACTTCATAGGAAGAAAGTTGTAACTCACACTAACTTTCACAAAATAAACATTATTTATACAATCCAATGATGTTAATATTGATTAAAGTCATATTCCCCAAATCATGTTACAAGGAACTTTTTATTTCTCTATGAATAACAATACAACAAAATATTAAAAGCATTAATGGAAAAGTTATGCCCCACGCAGAAGTCAGACATGTCAACTATATTTGTTAAAGCACAGAATAATTTTCAGCATTCATTTGTTGTCCAACAAGTAATGTCACTTTAAATGCTATTCAAAGGAATTATTTTTCTGAAATATATTTGTGACAGTAGATTTTGCTTAAACTTCAGTGATATTCATCTTACCCTAAGGGTTTAACACAAATTAGATTTGAAAATCTACAATTTTGATTAAACATTTTTGCTATGGTCATATGGAAATATCTTATTGCACACAATCTTATTAATTTGCTTCTTTCAATTATCTTTCCAATGCTACAGAGGGGAGAAATGTCTTACTGCTGTTCCTATGCAATCATAAATCATGTGAACTGATATTTAAGATTCCTATGCACTGCTCTTTCCAAATTCTGCATCTCCACAGACAGTTTTAGAGGCATAATTGTTTTTAATTAACTGCACTGGCAAATCAGAACTTCAGCAAAATTACTCAGTTACCTTTTCTAGTTGCATACAAGCTCAAAGAATTGTTTTTATTTTTTGGTTGCACACAGCCTTTAAGTTATTTCTATTATTCATTTCCCCCTTTACTTCAAAGTATTTTTTGGCAATTGCAAACCTGCCAAATTGGAAGACGAATAGGACACTGTAAAAAAAAAATAATGGCATAACCTATAGGCCTTCCATGTTTCTTTATAATTTATAGTGTATTTTTTACTTTGTGAATCAGAAAACAAGCAGCTTTATAATTTATTATCAAATAGCAGGGAGAGAACCTACCCCATTTTTAGCAAAAACCCTATATTGATTGATTTATATTTATGCTTTATTTGTAAAAAATAATAGAGTCTCCCTTGCAAAGGCTCTTCATCTCCTCTGCATTCTCAGCCTGCACTTTATAGAGGTTTTCTCTCCCCTAAACATACTGACTTAGCAGCTATGTCTTATCTTCTCGAAGACCATGCTTTGGCCAAGAACATAAAAGACAGGAGAAGACAAAGAGCAACTTTAATGGGGAAAAAAATATTCCATACAGAGCACACTACAAATAAGCAAATTAAATGGATGCAATTTATCACATTCATAAGCAGTGATCCAATTTAACATTTTTATTATTTCTAAGACATGAGATCACAACAACTGTGCTTTACTTTTGTATCAGCTAAGCTACTTTATTGACCATTCAGTCATTCCATCATTAGCAATTTTATTCTCATATTTTGGCTTTGGTATTATTTTCCTATCAAACTTATAAACAGACCCCTTTACAGTTGATTCAAAATACAATAACGTTCTTGTAAACACATCATTGGAGTTAAATAAAATTTAAACTTCCTAGTTGATATTTCTATTCCCAGTTAGTAGCTCTAAAACATCAGCCTTTCCTTTGGATCAAATAGCTAGGCTTTAATTTAAGGGTTGTCCTGCTACTAGAAACTGAGGGAGTGCTTAGGTATCAACTGCCTTATAATCTGCTTTAGTTCAAATAACTGATAAATATCTGAGAAGTGCAAGTTATTAGGGAAAATGCTGTATTATTGTGTGAGATCATGATCTAGCAAATTACTAATGGAAGTTCAAATTTTGGAAAAATTATCATGTACTGACCCAAGGAAATGTAAAGGAAACAGGTGTGAGTGTTAGAAAACCATACTGAAGTATTAGAAAATATTTTACCAACCTTATACTTCCTTACTTGTGTTTATGTTCTCTGAAGCAAGCTGCTTCTGTTTTCTACTGCTACTCTCAGCACACCTCGAACAGTAACGGTACCTACACTGAATCTGAAAGTTGAGTTTTTCCTCAGATATGTGTCCTGGGTTTTTTTGCTAAATCAATAGGCAGGGACATTTTGCTTCTACATATTAGTGCCAGTCCTGTGGTTCATGTATGTAAATAATCCTGAAATTCAGACTTGCCCAAAGCAGCCTTCCTTGTCTTTTCTCTTACAGTTATTCCTTCTCTCATTGCTTGCACAATCATTAAACAACTGAGTAAGCATGGTGAGAGCAGAAAGAAGTGTGTACACTTATATTTCTGTCTATGCCACTACACAGCACTCCTGTGACACAGGACCACAGAACATCCAAGCCTAGAGGGCTCCTCTAGAGATGGCTCAGTCTAAACCCATATTCCAAGCAGGTTGTTCAGGGCCATGTCTAGTCCAGTTTTGAATATTTCCAAGGAAGGAAACACCACAAGCCCTCTGGGAGACCTGTGCCAGACTTTGACCACCTTCTTACCCATAAAAATTTACCTCTTACTTTTATGTAAAATTGTGCCCAGCATTCCCTAAAACTGAGTACCACTGATCAGGGTTTGGCTCTCTTTTCTTTACTCCCTCTCCCATCAGGTATTTATTATGCCCATGGATAGGATCCCCTTAAGTTTTGCCCAGGATGAGCTATCCCAGCCCTTTTATCCTCTCCTCATATACTCTGGTGCCTTAATCACCTTCAGTACCTCTTTCTAGACACACCGTATGTGTGTCCCTGTATCTCATGATGGACAGTCCAGCACTGGACACAGCAGTCCTGGCAAGCCTGCATCTACAATGAATAGAGGGGAAGCATCATCTCCCTCAGCCTGCTACCAATGCCTTTTGACATCATCACAATCACAAGGAAAAAAATATTCCTAAACAGACAGAAAATCTCTTTTTTTGCTCTTGTATTTCATTCAATAATTTTAAATATACCACATAGGATTTAGTTGATAATATTACTTCATCCTTCTAAGATTTGCTGCTGTATTGCATTCCTCTCACTATCATTCGTAAGATGGACAATTATGAATTAATTATATTCAACTAGTTCTAGAATTTTATCACTGTTTAGGATGTAAACACAGTAATAATAATGGTTAATTCACAAGAATAGAAGTACAGGAGCATATGCAGACTGCGGATTCCACAATCCTGCAATTTAAACCCAAATGCAAACAGACAAAAACACCTCCTACAAAACAAAATTAATTAAAAATATTCTGGATTAATCAACACATTTTATCTTTGCCCTTTGATTATTTTTCTTTAAAAGCCAAGACCAAGCAAAAAATTAAGATATGTTTCAAAATAAAGAAATCTTCTGAAAAATATTGTAATGAAACACATTCTTCTACATTTTTCAGAACTGAAATATTCATCACATAATTTCTGACTGTGATTAAATAACACCTCTAAAACCATAATTTCATGTCTACATGTGTAAAAGCTTCTTGGTAGAACTAAAGGCAAATAATTAAGAATAATACCCTCATCTCGTACAAATTAGGAATATTCCATGGGAATGAATATAAATGCAAACAGGAAAGCAAACAATAGCTTAGAATCTAGCTATTAATTTTGATTAACACTGCTCTGTTTGGCAGTTTATCATCCAACCAGTTATCAGGAAAATTAATTACTCCATATTGGAGATCCTTTGATATAAAATATAAAAATTGACAGAATTATTTTATCTCCCTTCTGCAGTATATATCACTTTAATTAGTATCTATTTTTAAATTCGTTCTTATCAGTTAACAGATTTTGTCATTTCTCACAACATATGAAAGAATCCTAGGATTTGGGAGCTTCTGGTTCAAACCTACTCTTTAAAAGCATTAGCTTCAGCTTGGAGAGTACATACTTCGATTTTTAAAAGGCAATCAGAAAACAAGTACCCTGTTCATTCTATCCAGCAATCTGAGCAAGAAACATAATGAGCCAGACAATGGAAAAGTAAAATCACAGTAGAGTATAAAGCTGCTTAACTCATTTAGAACTAGATTTTATTACTTTTGCCCATGTGGTATCAATTATCCCCATCAGTGCTTATATGAGAATTAAAAATACTGTTTGCAATAGTAATAAAATGCTTTTAAAACTCGGGGTCTCATAACAAATTTAACAAATTCTACAAAGTTAGTCTTGCCACATCCTTAAAGTGCTATTCCCTCATTTAAAGTGTGAAAGAGTAATGCATATATTGAAGAGGAGACTAATTTTTACATGGGCTCTGAACAGACCTTAGTTATAGTACAGATGGCTAGCTTCTTTTCAGATATACCCAAACACTTGATAGTTTACTCAGTATTAAAAAGGGAAATCACCACTAGTAAAGAAACCAGGTTGTTGAGATTTGCTGCTTTCTATACAGTAATTGAACCAGATATTATAGCAACAACAACAACAAAACCCACAAAGTATTAATTTTGAGAAGTGCTTACACATTGAGAAAGCAAATTGCTTTTTAATTTCCTGACCTTATGGTGCAAGAGGATGAGCCCTGCAAGTAGATTATCATATCATAATCTCATGGAATTAGATAGGTTAAATGCCCAACGACAAACACTCTGCACGGCAAAAGACTAAAAAGGAAATGTACCGAGCATTCTGAAAGTAGGAAGATAATTTTTTAAACACAGCAAGAAAAATTCAAGATTTGAGGTTACAGAGCTACTGGATAATTTTAAGATGTATGAATCTCTTAAGCAAAATGACTTTCTGAAATCAAATGTCTTCCTGGTAGAAGTTACAGTAGTCTTCAACTACACTTAAACATACACAAATTACACACATGAACTCCTTCATTTTAAAGATCTTTTCAAATAGCCTTGGTTTGTATGAACACCAGGTGTGTTATGTCTGATGGTAACACTTTTTTTTTTTCTGTGCTACTCACCAAGACTATTTATGAGCACCCAGGTACTTGGTCTGGCTAGGTTGGTCATCATAGCGGCCCTAATGGTACTGTGCTTTGGATTTGCGATTAAACCAGCATTGATAACACACCAGTGCTTTGGCTGCTGCTGAGAAGAGGAAACACTGAATCAACTCTTTTCCCCACTCTTCACCCCCAGCAAGTAGGCTGGAGGTACAAAAGGATTTGGGGAGGGAAACAGCTGGGGCAGCTGACCTCAACTGATCAAGAGGATAGCCCCACATCACTTAATGTGAAGAACTGGGTAGGGGATGTTTGTGTGGAAGGTAGCCTTTGTTCAGAGACTGGCTGGGCATTGATCTACTCGTGGGAGGTGGTGAGTGACTGCCCACACATCACTTGTGTTCCCTCCTCCACCCTCCCATTCTTTTATTTAGATTGTCTTTATCCTGACACACAAGGTTTTTGGTTTTGCTCTTTCTGTACTCTCCCTTGTCCCACAGATTGGGAAGATCAAATGTGTTAGTGGCTGCATGATGCTTAGCTGTTGGCCGGAGTCAACTCACCA
Organism: Ceryle rudis; assembly: GCA_033439905.1. NCBI lineage: Eukaryota > Metazoa > Chordata > Aves > Coraciiformes > Cerylidae > Ceryle > Ceryle rudis. Next base: position 15,242 of record JAAGNO010000833.1, read on the forward strand.
CAACTCCCTAAAGATATATTGCTTTTATGCAATTCTTTCCTATTTTTCTAAAACAGTCATAGTTTTGTAACTTCTGCAAATGTTGGCTGAGCAAGGAACTTTAAAGTACAACCTGTGGAAAAGACTGCAGTCCACAAGATCAGCAGTCATGCATGTGAACTACTGAAGAAGCAGCAATTACTGCAAGTGTGTCCTAAAAATAATATGAAAAAAATGGAAAGGTAAGGTCACAAGGCTAGTCTTTGTCTTTTCCATTCCTTATTTACAGAGATCTCCTAGATTTTGTGTTAGGATCAAAGGCCTGCTGCTTTGTCAATTAACATCAATTAATATTCTTTGGACAATCCAGACAGATTGGGCCTTCCTCAGGCCCTGCCTATAGCCTGTTTAAGAAGTTACTAAAATGTAAAACTAAGATGAAATCAAAACAAAGAAAGTAACTGGAGACTCAAAGATTGCATTATTTATGTCATTAATAGTCCTCCACATTTATTTATTTTTTCCATTGATATATATGTAAAAGGATCACTATGCCTCTCATAATTCTGAGTAGCATAAACTGACATTGTTTGATACTCTTTAACATTTTACATCAACAGTAACATTGTGAGAAATTAAAATAGAACAGTTTGTCTACTAAAACCAGTGAGTTGGCAGCTGTGACAATATTTATAAGTACTTGAAATTTTTAACAGAACAGAACTAACCTTAGAATCTTATTTTCCACTCAGCTAACCTGGTTGCATTTTAACTTCATATTTCCTATTAAATTACATTATCAATATAACCCGAAAGATGCCATTTTACTGAGAAAGATTTTCTAATATTCCAGTTCAATGGTGAAGCCTAGTTGCATATTCCATTTTTAGCACGCAGTTTACTTTAAGACTTCTAATAAGAAAGAGCAACTTAAAATGTATATATAGAGAGAAAGATAAAGAAAATATTTTTATATGTGAATGTGTGTGAATTATGCTATGAGAAGTGTATTATATTGACAGTATCATGACACTTTCACTTTTGAGAGTTATTCTGAAGCTCTGGCTCAAGCTTTATGAAAACTGAGGAAACTGGCTTGAAGCTGAAAAGCAAGTACCTCAAGGATCAATCTCTTTTATACAGCACCTATCATGCATGTATTTCAGAAGACTTTGCAGCAGATACAGAATTCTTAAAATAGAATAAATAGATGAACAAGATAGAGATCAATGTCATTTCCTAAACATATAAGGGACATTTCTTAGTGTGTTACAACCAGGAAGTGTTAAATCTGAATTTCCTTAACTACCAAGTTACTGATTATAATGTCATTATGATGAAAATAACAAAAGCATTGCCATTTATGCCTCACAAATTTTACAGCTTTCTCTAATCAGAATTTTACCAGTTTCCTTTAGAATTACTTTTATAAGTAGCTTTGTTTTCTAAATAAAATTAGAATTTGCTGCTTTGATACAAAGGTTAATAACTCTACAGAATCATGAGCAAAATTATTAAAAAACTGATATTAAATTGAAAACCCGGCGAGCACATTTAATTCAGGAACTACTACATCGCTTGTTTAGTTGTTTTCCATGTCCATTTGAGAGTTTAATGAGAGCCTCTCCAATACAATTAAAGCCCTTTATAAAGGTGCCAGTTAGGATTTTGTTTGCTTTTGCATGTATCGTGGCGCAGGTTTTCTGTTTATGATACTTGATACAGCTCATTTATCATGGGCACGTTTACAAGACCAAAGACCTGCATCTGCAGAGATCCTGACTCTACACACTTGAAAAAATTTCTCTTTCCCTATTACTGTGTATATACTATATACATTTCTTGTAAATACAACTTCTTTTGGAGGCTTTGGGGTCTGGGGAGAATCATATATAATCTCATAGTGTTCTTTCACCAGTGGATGAAAGTATTTTGTGTTGAAGGCCTCAAGACTTTTAGACAGCAGATCAGCCATGTCAGGATGGCGAAGGAAGAGAAGGTAACTGCTTGATGATACATGAGAAAGCAGATACTGACAACCAACAATTACTGGTTATTGGGAGAAGAGAGAAGGCAAGGAGTATCTCTGCTGCAAAAATTGCCCACTGCACAGATTTCATAGGCTTTGGAGGTGTTTTGCCCAACTGGAAAATGGCATTAATTACCAAGGAAGCCCCTACATGCAAACCTTCCTGCCCTGCACTGCTGGGAAAGAAAACTTCTTGGACAGGGGCTCACCACCTCCTCTACAGACCACAATACCTACCTCAAGGCATAGCATCTTTTTGGGTCAGATGGAATTTTACTCAGACCTCAATGACAGCAAAAAAAGCTCATTATTGTGTCTTTTCAGGCCCTGAAGTTACTCATATTTGAGTGTTAAAACAAGGCTCTTACTGAGTGCAAACTGAAAAAGCTACACCTGTTTCAATCCTTTCATAGTGATAATATGAAATAGTGTGTTTCATTATTGATGTGTACTTAGCACACACCTATTGTGTGCTTAGTAAACCAACAAAAAACTGTAAAAAGCCGATACATACTTTTGTAGACTATGATGACCTTTAAAACTATTTCTCGATTTTTTTGGCCTTCAAATTATAAGTCAGCCTCACATTTTCAGCCTCTATGGGTACATTTAGGCCTGGAAAAAAATAATGAATACAAAAAAAAATGTACTAATATAATTGTAGTATTCAGGCAGATAATGAATTAGAGGGGAATGAAATTCTAATCAGGACAGCATGGAATGTGCCATGCAAAGTTTTCAATATTCTCAAATTTTCCCCAGTGAAAAGCCTCAAGTCTACATTGAATACATGTAAGTGGTAAGTGATTCACAACATCCTTGACCTTATCCATATTGTTCAGCTATTCTAGTGGACTGCATTTGTGAGACTAGGATAGATAATCCACATTTCCTTCATCACAGTATCAAACACTCCCATTTCTAAATCTCCATTTCCTCTTCTAACAAGCATATACTTCAGTCAGCCCTGTGGGCATGGAAGGCTCTGAACACACTCATCCCAGAGCTGCTCATCCCATGTTGGCTTAGGGGTCCTCTGAACATTTCTATTTGCTCAGTTTTGAAGGCAGAAACTACAATTTACCACAAAAATACCAGAGAAAGAGTAGATTAAGAGAATGTAAAACACCACAACTGCTTCTGTCACCACCTGTCAGTGGAGCAATCTAAATATAACAAAACCTGTGCCCGAGGTGTCTGGTGACCATCTCCACCCACTGCAGCTACTAAGGACTTGGCATAATTATTATACAACACAGGTACATACATATTCAGAAAAATTGTTATGGAAAATATTTTAAATAGTATTTATTTTTCAGTAAGGTAATATAAAACACCACCCAAGTAGCACACAGACTTTTGGTAGAAATACTCAGAATTAAAATATTCAATATGTGTATTATCCAAGAAGTGTCTTTTAAAACTCAAGCTACCACATAACATTTTAATTAAAAAGCAGTGTAAGGCCTTTGAAATTTACATCACATGCTTTGTATTCTATGGCATTTATGTTTCTTCTGTCTTAAAGCTCATTAAATAAATACATAAATAAATAAATATTAGAATCTGAAGGGACACAGATTATTTCACAGTTTACTTTAAAAAAAAAAAAAGCAACCTATTCCAAATGTTTTTGAGACTTGTAATTCTGAGATTGTTTATTGTAATTGTTTAGAATATATTCAGAATGGTACAAAGTTATTTCTACATTAAAAAGAAAATCAATAAATATCTGTTGATTGTCTTAAAATTTGTATTTGAAGATGCAATTTATTTTTTGTGTTCTCATACTTTTTACAGACCTGACATTTCTACTTCTTAATGGCCTTCATGAAACATTTCCTTTAGCATTCTTTATATTCTCTCATCTAGCTGAGTTTTTCCTTCAAACTTGTCTTTTTTTAGTTAGTTAGAATTGCCTTAAAGTCACCTACCCCCATATAGCATGAATACCAAATACTGAGCTACAGTCTAGACAAAGTGGTCTGTGCAGTGGGTGGGGAACTGACTGATAAGTCACACCCAGAGGGTGGTGATAAATTGCTCTTTTTCAAACTGGCAACTTGTCACAAGTGGGGTTCCCCAGGAATTAATATTGGGACCAACACTGTTTAATATCTTCATAAATGGATTGGGTGATGGGATAATGAAGTTTGCCGATGATACCAAACTGAGAGGGAAAGCAGACACCTTGCAGGAAGACATAGTTTGGCTGGAAGAGTGGGCTAACAAGAGTCTCAGAGTTCAAAAAGGACAAGTGTAAGGTCTTGCACCTGAGAAAACATCATCTAGGAGTGCAGCACAGTCTAGGATCTGCCTGGAGGTGGAGTAACTCTGTGGAAAGAGACCTGTGGGTCCTGGTGGACAACAAGCTTAATATGAATCAACAGTGTGCTGCTGCCACAAAGCAAGCCAACAGGATGTTGCTTGAGGAAGGAAGATCCGTGAGGTCCCTTCCAACCTAATATTCTATGATTCTATCATATTAGAAGTGGTAACAAAGTTGACAATCAGAGAAAGTAGCCTCTTGGTCTTCCTTTTTCATAAAGCACTTGATAAGTAAAGTGTTATATATGACAAATCATATTAAATCCTATTTTAACAAACAATTTTTCCTACCGTAGAAAATGCAGTGTATATAAAACACTACCTACAGATTTATCATATCAGTTTTCTCAGTAAAGTCTCAAAGTATCATATACTCTGTCATGGTGCTTTTATGGTTCATTTTTGGTTCACACACCTGCTGCTTCCCGTACTATACTTCGACTGAAAACTTTGTCTTTAGTATCTATACCGCACTCGGACCAGTGGTGACCTGGCTCACAGAGCTCCTTGTGTTTATACTGCTGAGTATAGAGATACATCATAATAACTGTAAAATCCTATAGATGGAAATATGCTTTAAGGTTTCAGTAAGAGCAAAGACATGTCTAGTTAGCTAAATAATGATCATATATCTTTTAAATTTTCAGAAGTATTCAGTATTATTTCTGAAGATTTTATAAGTTTAGACTAGACCAAGAAATCCGTTAAAAACTAAACAGGTAGATTGTTAAAGGAAGAGCAAACAGAGATAAAGGAGAAGAAAGAAACTATTTGTAAGCCTGCTACTGGGAATACAAGGAAAATAAAAGCTTATGAAATAGATAAACATTCAACATCCAGATGGAATATAAATGCATTAGCTCTCTGTTGTGTGCAGTCCTATCACCCCTTCCCATTACTCTCTACGCACTGCTTATTCAGTGTTCTGCTTGCACTGGATTCCTCCGAGCCAAAGACACTACAAATAACTTTAATCTTTCTCAGTACAATCTATACATACTTGTTGTTAGTAATTATATTAAGCCTTAAAGGAAATTTAGAGTACACTGTTGTACATCATTAATATACACAGTGATTTTTCCTCTGTCTTTGATCACTGAAACAAATACTCTAGTTCAAAGAAAGTAAAGCAAATCTGTAACTACAACAGTTTATATTATAAAAGAAATTAAACACAAAAACAACCAACCCTGCATTAGTACAATTTCTTTCTGAACTCTACCAGTCATTGTATCTGCATGCTAGTTCAACAGTTGCAAACCAAACAGTCAGCAGAAAGGATAAAATGGTTCCTAAGGCAAATCATAGAAAATATTCAATTATCCAGTCATAACAATTACAGCTTGGATGAAATTAACATTGGCTATTGTTTTTCACAGGTACAGGCAAGATTCTATCTGTTAATAATCACTCCTTTAGCAGATCTCCCTTCAGCATCAAATCAGGGCCCATGGGAACTAGACTTCCAGGCTATCAGCAGGGGATCCCCTCCCACATCCCTGTCTTCACAGAGACACTAACTGGGGTGATCAGAGATCAGTATCTTATGGGAGAACAACTTATGTCCCAGAAGATAAACAGAGATTCAGCCTCAGAGCCCACTCCCTTAAAGTGCTGTTTTTGAGGGAAGGTCTGGAAAGGTACATGGTAGGAAGAAAAAAAATTGTCCGATTCTGGCCACTTAACAAATGGAATTTGAAGAAACTATGAAGAAGGAAGAGTGGCTATTCTTACAAAACTTTGGTATTTCAAGATTTGTTTTTATCTTAGACCAGTACAAAATGTTGAAATTTAGAAACAATTAATTAATTTTCATAGTTCAATTAAACTAAGCAAATCTATTTTACATTAACAAGATGATTTTTGATGTTGTTCAGTAATTCAAATTAGCATTGGGTTTTATTGTTTGTTTTTTTGTTTGGTTGGTTTTGTTTGGAAAAGAAAAACAAAAATCAAGACACACGAGGATTAAATGATATTTTCTTGGTGTGACATGACACCCCATGAGAGCTCTATATCAGATTCTTACTTTTATTCCTCTGTGAAGAAATTATATTTCCTATAATGTTCCCTCTAGCTAACAGAGAAAAACCTAATGCAATATGGATAAAGTAAAAGCCAATAGCCTCTCCCCATAACAAAGTCATCACTCCCAGTAAAGAATAAGAGGCCCACACACGCATCCAACTTGGCAGAGGGGAAAGAAGAAACCTAAACTAGAATTTCAGGAACATTGAAGTTTTTTATAAGAAATTATTGCATTTCCAGAGGAAAAATTCACAACAGATCATTAAAAGTTGGAGAAGTTTGTCATTAAAAATACCCACCACCCAGAAGTAAGTGTATTTCTCAAGAGATTTGTAATCTTAGTCATTTCAGCACAGACACACAGATGAAGAATACGCTATTCCCCTCTGCAGCAAAAACTACTTATTTGTCTTCTTACTGGTTTCTCTTTTGAGAATTGAATTCATAACATACATGATTGTCCAACTCAGAAACCTCATATATCCCAAAAGCAAGGAAAAAACCTCACAAACTCTCACAACCAAAAAATGCATAATTTTTTCAAGGCTTATATCTTACATACCACATAATGTATTTTTTTGAAGCGGAGCCAAAGGTTTCATACTTGCAACCAGACATTACATAGACTTCTGAGGCTAGCAAGACTTCTACTCTTGTTTCTCCCTGTAACACTCTACTCTTGGTACTACCAGAACATGGTACTACAACTGGGGCACTACATGGACTTGTATTAGAAGTCCATGGCTTCTAATAAGGTGAGACACTAACCAGGAGACAGCTTGTGTTACTTTTAAAATCCAGCCATGTGTTTATGTGTATATACTCAGAAGGCATTGCAGATGCATAGGAAATCCTATAAAGCAGGTTTTACATATAAATAATGCACACTGAGAAAGGCACGCCCTATTTAAGCACAAGGTTACATAATCCCAAATTTGTATCACATCTAGGAAAGACACTTGCCAGATTTACCAAGTCACCTCTCAGGTTACCTGTCACAAACCACCTTCTGACACACACTCCACATTTCCGCAAAGTGTAGGTGAAAACAGTGTTACCGTTGTAAACTAAGACACCCAAAAGGCAAGAATTAATAGAATTAAGATTGTTTCTGCAAATTTAATAACACCTCTTGAACAGATACAATTTTTATACATACTTTAAATGTATAGCCACATCACTTAACATTAAACAATTCAGTACTTAATTATTCGTATTATTTAATGGGTGACCTCATGCCTTATTTGCTGTGTGCTGTTGAGCTGAATTGGGAAAGAATTATCAGTTCCCCTCATGACCCACCCGGTAGCATGCATCACACCAGTATTAGTGTGCTTCCCAATTCTAATTATTTTCCACAGGCGTTCATTGAGACAAAGATCTATTATTATCCCCATTACACAGAAAAGGAGTCAAGACAAATGGAATACAAGGTCAAAGTAACTGCTTATTTTGGAAATCTAGTTTGAGATGGATGGGATACAATTATTTACTACTATATACCACTTCATATTCCCGAATGAGAGTTCACACTAATAAATTTACTTAAAGGGCTCAAGGGCTAAACTGAAGGCCATGAAGATTTTCTCTTTCCCATCTTCTTTCATACCTCATCCTACTCTCCCCAGCCAAGATAGCAAAGATTTTTTTTCTCTGCCTAGCTATTACTCCATTTTCTCTTGTGAGCTTCTCTTGCTCTGTGTCCCCTTCTCCAGCCTGTTCCTTTCATATCTTGTCACTAATGGACTTCTGAATTCCGAAATCTGTCTGTCAGCACCTAATGCAATTCTCTTTCCTCTGTCCTATCTTCCTTTTAGCAAAGTTAACTTCAGTTGTTTTTCCTGCATTTCAGGTCCATTATGAGATTCATTGTCAGGGGCCCTGCTGGACAGATCCTAGTCTCTCATCCATTGCCCTGATCTCTCTTTAAATGCATGCATTAATTTAAGTTTTCACTTATTTTTTATAGGTAATAGATGCTATTATGAAATATATTAAGCATAACAGGCAAAAGTTGACAGTTACTATCTTCATTAGGTTCGAGCACAAGTAAACCAAATGACTGCAACATAGGGTATAATGCACTAAAGAGATCACACACGATATCTGCAGACCTCAGGAACTAATGTCTTCATTAGAAAAAAAAATAGTTGCTTAAAATATTTATGGTTCTCAAAGAATCAAGAGAAAGCATCATCAATATTTGTAAAAGCCTTTACAAGTTTTATGGCAAGTACATCTAGACACACAAATATTCTCATTTGTAAGCATATTGAGGCAATGAGGAGTTATATATTCTTTTCTGTCCAGAAAAGAAATAATAAAACAAAAACAAGCATACTTTTAAAGCAAATACTTCCACATCTAAGTACAAACTGTGAGTTACAACAGCATAATCAACTATTAAAGAAAGTCCTACATCAAATAGAAACCTCGCAAAGCTGAATTTCTTTACAAGTAACAATTCCTATTAGTCTAGAACACGCCACAGACAACTCTGCCCCACAAACTTATTGGAAAATGAAAACACATGGCCCTGAATAAATCCCACAGTTTGCTTAGCATCATCATAGCAAAAGTCAAGACTATGTCAAACGATCCCAGAAGTAAACACTCAAAACCACAATGATAAATTCATCAGCCTGTTCTAATTTCATTCAGTAGCCGAGTACCACAAGAGATCTCACTTGTAGTGAGTCAACCAAAGGCATTCCTGGCATTAAGTCCACATTTCCAATAATTCAGGACCAGCACTGAACACTACTGAAAGTGTTTACTTGTCCTTATGGACTAATCTTAGGACTCAACCATATTTTGAAAACTATACTGTGTAATTTACACTACGGGATCAAAACCACAAAGGGTGACAAAGACCGGTGTTTTATACTCAACACTAGCATTATCAACCACAATAAAATAGGTACAACCCCAAATCTCTCACAGACTCCCTATACAATGCTGCTTTTTCTTTATGAAGACAAATTACTGATTTATTCTAAATCTTCATTTTATATTCTATCTGTATGATAGCATTATTTTCATTTCCTTAATTGTACCAGTAACACATCTTACTACTAGAAATAAACACAAATAAGACCAAGCTATAGTCTACCTATAAGAAACATGAAGAAGTTTTTAGGGAACAGCTTAAAATAATTTCTGAAGGCTTGATAATGGCTTATGAGAATCTTCACATCTAAGAAAAGTAAATGTCTATAAAAACTAAGGGTCAAATTCTGATCTTATTTACATCAGTTTAAATGTCTACTGGAATGACTAAGAGCAAAACAGAGGTAAAAACATTACCTTGTTGTCTGTGAAATTAAATACTCCTGTGAAGTAATTTAAGGTGATCAAGCTCTACTTTTGAAAAAAATCCTCTGTTTCACCCAAACTTTGTTCATATACCCCAGTCTGTGACTTTAGGAATAATATATTTGCATGAATTAATATCACATCTTAGAATAGTTATTTTATACTAATTGATTATGAGGATAAAGGTGACATAATGAGATTGAATTCTTAAGAACTGTTTAAACAGAGATATTAAAATGCTTTCCTTCTCCAACCTTCTCACATCTGCTTCATATGAGCAGATGCTCAATTTGCTGGCACAATTAACTTTTTCCTTCAGTGATAGAGACTTGTAATAGCAATATATATATATAGAAAGGAAATTAATAAATGTACTATATTTCCCCCCTCTAAAGATACTCTCTTACAGTTAAATAAAGTAACAGGCTGAAATGCACAATTTGAACAGGAACTCTGTATTCAGCACTATAAAAAAATCAGGCCAGCCCTTTCAGGATTCTATATTTAGACTTAGCTTTGCATATTTTAAATTATTCACTTTTATTTATTACCAAAAATATTTGCATTAATTGGGATAAGTGCTAAAAATCCAGCAAACCCAAACCATAAAAATTTTAACAAATATTCCCATGAAGTCACCACCATCACTCTAGAACAAACAGAACTAAACATACTCTAATTCTTCACATGGATATAGACAAGTTATTTACTGAGAACAGGGAAATAACATTTTGCTGTCCACTAAGGATGCTTAATACCATGTTATGAAGTGAGAGTTCTCATTTTCTGAAGCTGTTATGCTTTGTAATGTAAATGCACCAATGAAAGAAGGGTCTCATGACTGCAGATGAATTGCACTACATGAGTGAAATAATTACTGCTGTTCTAACAAATGAATTTGGTGACTTCAGCACATTTTATATAATGATAAATATAAGCAGCTGGTGCAGGTGTTCGCAAACAGTAGAACATATTTCTTCACTACTCCAATTTTACTAATTTCTCTGCATAATCTCCTGCATAGTCACGTGCAATGAGAAGATATGAGTAAGACTGTAGGTTCTGAAGAAGCTAACTGACATGAAAAACAACTCACAAGTATTGCAAAAATAAGGGAATTTTCAACTGAAACATGATATGGTTTTAATTATTATTATTGTTAACATAGAAATGGAGAAATATTTTGTGAGACTTTGAGGTGGCAAGAATAAAAGATATACCTTTAGAAATGTAAATATTGATGATGTGAATGGGAAAGAGCAAATTGTAAGAAGCATTTTTCTACACCAAATAGTAATAATAATGATATAATTTAATTACCAGGGTGACTCAAGTCTGGTGCTGTTGGCTGTATTAAATAAAGCAATATTCTGAGGATCACTATATACACATAGGGAAAATATAAAGGAAAAACCCCATAAATTCTACATCTCTAAAATGATACATACTGAATTTTAAAAGCAGATTACTTACTTGTGCATAGAGTTTTAAAACACAGTTTATTAATATTTGATATCCATAACAAGCTTCATTAGGAAGAGACACAGGGATCTATAAATCAATGCCTGCCAAAGAGATAAGTCCAATACTGTCTTCCTGGACTTTTCAGACTACAGCCCTCTGCTGGCATCCACATAAAAAGGATGTACAAGGCCAGTGATTGTCAAGATTATGCATTTAAGTCTTAATTACAAATAGTGATACTTCATCACAGCCTGCTTCAGAAATTAACTTTCATATTTCTTTCAATGCAAGAGTTATTTTTTTAAATTGTTAAATGTGACAGATATATTATGTGCTTAGACAGACACATAGCAAAAATATGAAATGTTTTCTAGAGAATTCTGTGTAGATTATTCTATTTACTACAAAGGAATACAATTTTATTTTTGTTTGGTTTGGACTACTTTAGTGTGGAGCGATGGAAGCACTACTCTGCTTTTCCATCCCCACTTAGCAGAATGCATATATCTATATGGAATGATTTTCTGTTTTCATTTTCTTTGTCCCGCTTACCAAATATATTTTCTATCATCTCCTATTTTATCTTCAATTGCAAAATGTCATCATAGATCCCACATGTCTACCTATATTTAGACATCTGCAGACAAAAACGCAATGCAGTAATTCTTTCACTGGAATTTGTAATGTTTGATAATAGGAACGTTCCAGAGAGACTGTTTGTTTTTGACACAGACTTGACAACTGCAAATGCTTCTCATGAACCTCTGCCTGGTTTCCTTCAAGTTTATGTGTCTGGATTTTCAGTAGATCACTTCATAAGCATTAGTTTCCACTGGAAATTTGAAGGAATCTATTTATATGAGTTACACAGAGGAGTAAAAAGCATGTCTGGAATGTTGGTCATGGGCAAATGGCAATGCAATACAAAGCAATGAAGGAAGACAAAGAGAAAGAAATGGAGAAAATAGTGTTCAGGCATGAAAATAAAGAGCTTAAATTTCTGTTGCTAAATGTAAGACAAGATATCCAAAATAGAGGAAGAAGGGTGATGTAACTTTGGCAAAGGTGCCTGTATGTCATACGAATTACGCAAGAGATGTTACCATTTCATTAGATCTGAGCCTGTGCAACCTTAAGAGTTAGCTCTCAGATAAAACAAAACATAATATACAAATACATGCAAACTAAATTTTAAGAAGCCTGGAAGCTGGTCCAAAATAATATTCTCAGATGTTTATTTTTTAAAATACACCTTTTTTTTTTTTTCCCTCTATGAGAAAGTCTGATTGCTTAACATACTGTTTTGATGTATAGCTTCATTATTGGGGAGCTAGACTTTCCTCCAATGAAAGATTAAGCTGATTTCAGTTTCATCTGAAATAAAATTGGCCTATTTATCTAATTTTTAAATGTACAAGACTACTGTGTCTATGATTATGTATACATGATGGAAATTTACTCTTTTAACATAATTTATTTTTATATTGCCGCTTTTTTTTTTTTTTCCACTTTTTTTGAGGGAAAAT
>JAAGNO010000833.1:28007-39130 GCA_033439905.1 Ceryle rudis
TTTTTTTTAGTTTCCATATTTATCGGACTCCATGTATGTTACAGCCTTGTAAACTGAAGTTACAGTCTAGCTGAAATGGAGTGAGAGAATGGTTTCCTCTCTTTGGAAGTAAAAAACTTTATTCCTTCGGTGTTGGGAGGGTTTGGGGTTTTTGCCCTTTTTTTTTCCTTTCTTTAATTTCACAGATAATAGGTTAAATTACCTAGTGTAGAAATATTGCAAAGTATCTCCTTTTTGATCATAACACTTTAATGGATACAATTTGGCCATTCTATTCATTAATTAGATTTGGAGTCCGCTAATTTAAATAGTCATGCAGTAATCTCTCTGTAGGAATTTATGCAGTGCTGTTATATTAAATCCACAGATACAGTACATGTAAGTATTCCAAAGAGATCATACAGTACTTAAGAATAGCTTCAGGAGGTGAGGTTAACTATTTGAGTAGGCAAGACTATGGGAATTAATGAACCCTTTAATATTTTTTTTAATTAATAAATGATGTTTTCTTAATAAATGTTGTTTTCACCCTTGCTTTAATTCATATTCACAGAATTAATCTGTTATGCAGTCAGCAGCATTACCAAATTAAATATTTTGTTCTACAGAGTTCTTACAATCATCACAGCCATCCCCAACTAGATAGTACATTATAAGAGAAATTTAGAATTAAAAAAAAAATAAAAATTGAGGTGATTTTAACATGATATGCTATACTTAGAACAAATACATTTTAAAATCAACTGTCCTCAGTCCATTGCCAGCCTTAAATCACTGATTACCATTATAAATCTTCCCAATCAAGATTCATGATGGGAAACAAATTTTACTGTTTATAGGCAAGGTTTTCTTGCAACTGCTGCTGCAGAAGAAAAATTTGGAGTAAAGTTTCAACCTGGCTAGATCCATCAGAGGACTTACAAACAAAACCCAAACAGTAGGCTATAAAATCATTCCTGACATCCTAGTTCCTCTGTCTCGGGTTAAATCTAGCAATGCTGCAAATGCTGATTCAACCAACTGAAACTACGCAGGTGAAAAAAAAAGAAAAATGTTTATAATTATTTATAGGCAAGTACAAGAAACAGAAGTGATATTAGAGAGAGCTTGGGAACATGCTGCTGGAGAGGAGGATTGGAGAGGACTGTTCATTTTGGCAGCATCCTGTGTTAAAGCAGACTGGATGCACTGCAAAACCTCACCTTCGCTGAGCAAATCTATTTTTTTTTCCTCTCTAGTTTTAATTTGTCTTTTATAAATATTTGCAGCTGTTTTATATTTGGGTGCCGTGATTATTTTTCTTTGCATTGTTTCATAATCTAAAATGAATTGATGTTTGTTTTCACTTCCTCTCCCATTTATTACTCTGGCTCTCTAGTACATACACTGTCATTTTTCTTAGCAGTCTACAAACCACCAAGTTCAGGTTGTTGGTATCACTTGCAAAGTCTGAAAGAATCTCTATGTATCACCACTTACATTGTTAAATGTTCTGCTACACAGCCTGTGTCAATATTCCTGTATCTCATTGAATGTTGGCTGCTTCTTGCAAAATTACTGTTCGAAAAAGTGTTTCTGCCTCCTATCGGTTTCACTTATTTTGCTCTCTACAACTACCTGAAAGGAGGTTGTAGCAATGTGGGTGTTAGTCTCTCCTCTGAAGTAGCAAGTGATAGGGAAGAGGAAACAGACTCAAGTTGCTCTAGGGGAGGTTTAGATTGAACATTATTTAATTTCTTTCACCAAAAGGGTTGTCAAGCACTGGAACAGGCTGCCCAGGGAAGTGGTTGAGTCAGCATTCCTGGAAGTATTTAAAAGATGGTGGTGCTGAAGGACATGGTTTAAAGGTGGAATTGGCACTGTTAGGTTTACAGTTGGACTTAATGAAATTAAAGGTCTTTTCCAACCTAAATGTTTCTATGATTCACAAATTCATACACAAAGATCCCTTTCCGTTATCATTTAAAGCCTTCCAAAAGCCTTCTCCATCCATATTTCCCTGAAACAATTTTTTGTGTTTCATACTTTCCCTAGCCTGCCAGTGGTAGGAAGCATTTTGCGGCTAACATTTCCACATTGTGGATTCCACCTTCAGCTAAAGAAATGATAGCAGAAAATTTCTTTAGCTTCCAAAATGAAAAAGAAAAGCTAGCAGAACATGTTAGGAAAGAGTCACTTCTTATGAACTTTCAAGTAACATGATTTTTTTTGAATGGAAACTTACTGTATTATTTGCCACACATTATTTACTGTCTCCATTCTGTTTCACCACACATCACATACATAACACAGGCATGCATACTTAATACTGCTGTAATGAAATATGCAGTTGGCAACTAGTTCAATGTTAAGTGGACACTTCGCTGGTGATGTTCCTTAATAGAAGTATTCTATAAATTCAGTCCAACATTGAATTGACAAAATGCCTGCAACCCTGAGTTCTAGAGTTAAATTGGAATTATCACAGGGCTAAAATAGATATTGCACTTACTGTTGCATTTTTGTGGCCTGGGTAGCTGAGTACTGGTGACCTATAAAAAGCATTCCTTACCCCCATGCAACAGAGACTACTTTAAAGGTCATTTATGTCATTTATTGCAAGCTAAAACCTTCTCTATTACTACTCAACTTCTTTTCCCATACCTACAGTCCTTCAGCTCCTTTGTTTCACCTTCTCCATAAATCATTCAAATCAGTTTGCCAGTTTCAGCAAAAACTACAAAACCTGCAGTATAAAAGTATAAAATATATTTGAAATATCTCACAATGCACATTTGTATATATTCCGTACCCATGTTTTTCCCAGGGTGTCCAAACTGTATTTTTGTTAAATACTACCTGTACCTGGCATATATTTCAAACGACATTTGTCTAATTCTTCTTTTAACAGGTATATAATAAAAACAGGTCTCAATACATTACTTAAAGATCTTACAGGAAGTTTAAATATATGAATCAATAGTGTAACATTTTGGACTAACAATATAAGTTGTTCATGGTTTTGTTTTGTTGGTTTTGTGGGGTTTTTTTTTGTGATCAGGTTGGTTTGGTTTTTTTGTGGTTTTGTTGTTGTTGTGTTTTGTTTCTTTGTTGTCTTCTCTCTTGTTTTCTTTTGTTTTTTTCCCGATTTTAATTTCAGTCAAAAAGCATGAACAGAGGTATAGAGTTCAAGTTTTCAGACACTCTGTCCAAAGTATCCCAGCTCCTGCTGCTGCTCTAACAAGACTTTTGCTTTCAATCTCTGTACATCTACCAGCCCTTTGTGGCTGCCTAAGACACAATAAATCATGTAAAATGGCAGTAGGTGCACACTTTTGAAGAACTGAAGTTATTGTTTGATAGAAAACCTTCTAAAAGTGAAGACTTAGGAGCCCAAAGAGACTTGTTTTCAATTGAAAAAGATTCACAGAGTTAAATGATTTTTATAATTCATGTGTTAAAACAATTATTTATTCAGAGAGTCCTAAATGTGGGAATTTAAAGATGCCTTCACTACTATTACATTAAAAGATTTGGCCTCCAATTCAGCCAGATATATAATACTGTGTATTTCAGGTAAGACATAAGCACGCACACACAAAGTGTTGCACCATAGGGTGTATCTGTTGATTAAAGATACGCTAGTAGAATACACAGCACAGGGCTCAAATTTATTTGCTTTCTTTTATTTCATGACATGGACGTGTTTCTTTTACAGACCATTCATATAGATTTTATAAGTCCACCATAATCATCAAGTCCTACAGACCCTTAGTGGAATATTAGTCATGAAAAGGAAAGAGTAGGGATTACCACACAAGTAATTCTACCAAGGTATTTCATTGAACAACAAACCCTTCAGTGGCCATTATTACAGCCCTTTGTCAAAGAATCAATAAAAATTAACACATTAAAAAGAAGATAGAAACAAATAAACCTAAAGCACCATAGTGGAAAATTCTTCTTTAAAGTTGTGCTGGTAAGAACATTGCAAATAACTAGGTGTGGCCTCCTTGTTAGTAGTTCTAGCTATAGAAATACTGCTTCAGTTTTCCTCTTAACAAAGATACACATTAAACTCTACTGAGTTATTAGTGAGCAGTGAAAGAGAACGTGGAAATTACTCTAAGTAACACACAAGGTTAATACACAGGGCAGTGTATTCTTATTTGGATCTTTTTCAGTAATAAACTGTTCTCACTGCTCTATGCCACTAGCTTTAGGGAAGATGCTTGGCATCTCAACTAATGCTAAGACACTAAGTAATTTATATGAATGGGGTGTGTTGTCCTGATCAATGAATAATTATTTATCCCTTGAAGGGTTTAGACAGCAACTGTATCAACACTGAAGCTTCTAAGGCAGTAAGAATCTACTGAAATTTACCATTAGATATTTACTGAAATAGCACGGTCTCAATTTTTATTACAAAAAGCCCAACAGTATGAAAATGTAATAATCTTAGAGAAATAATAATTGAGTAGATCCTCTGGCAATGCAGTAAAAGACTAGTGAATAGGTATCTGAGGTTTTATATACAACTTGAGATATATGAATATTCCTCACCTTGTCTGAGGCAAGATCCTGAATTTGTCTTTTAAAACATATTCCTCACTATCCAAATATGCAAATATAAATTTTCTTTATCATTATTTAGGCTTCTAATTCTTAAACAAAATATTATATTATTTCTTTAGGAAAATACCTGAAATAAAAATAAAGGAAGTTTACATTTTTACAATTACACACTTTATTTTAATCATTTGGGGGTTTGGGGGTTTGTTTTGGTTTTGTTTTTTTTCCCAGAAAACACCTCTGTGACAGAAAGTTATCATAGTATCACCTTCATAACAGAAATTATGACTATGATGTTATTAATTAGTTCCATCACACAATGTTACATCCTTTTTTAAGTGAAACATTGTCTTTGAACTACTAATACTTAGCTTTTATCTTGTTCTTTCAGTTATTGCTTTAGAATCTTATGCATTTGACCTAATTCTGGATTTTCTGTTATAAAAATCACACTGAATATTTGGGGGGTTTAAGTCAGTTAATTTGAATATAATTAATTCCAATATATGACTGTTCATGTTCTTTGATATTTTAAATGAGGTTTCAATTGAATTGCAGGTCCTTTGGGAAGATGGACTTCAGAACTGCTTTTTTTCAGTATGCCTATATTCTGAAAACATTCTTGAACTTGACATAAATCAAGAGTCTGCATTAATGGAATAATATGCAAAAATGTCAATAGAACACAATTGTTCCATTTCATTGTTTTATTACTGTAGCATGTCTTTACTAGCCACAGATGAAGGCTAGGAAAAAACAAACAAACAAACAAACAAACAACATAAACAAAACCATTCAATCATCTATAAAATATTTGTAACTGTGTTCTTGCATTACATTATACCTACTTATAAATATTTATAGAGGAATCTCTCTTCACAAAGTTACCTTTCCAAATAAATCACTCAAAACTTAAATTATAAACAATCAAAGCTGCCACAGAGTATAATTATCTGGGAAAAAAAAAAAAGGATAAAAAGAGGTTTGACAAAATGTTTCAGTAACCAGATTCATATCTTTCACCAAAGTCAATGAAAATTTCATTGTATGTGCCAGAAATCAAGCTTCTTCCATAACACCTATAAATAAAAGAATGGGAAAGCTTTCTTGTCCTAGATTGGCATACTGAGCTACATTTATCTGAGAAAAAAACCCAAGGAACCTAGTGACAGCTTATGAATGAAAATGACAAGTTGTAACTTAGAAATCAAAGAAAGGATGAACATTTCACCTTTCCCTGCAATCTCTTGCAATTAACATAAGTATGATTTTTCGCCTAAATATTACTGAATTGGAGCATATGAGGTAAAAATCTCACCTACTATAACTAACATTTATAACAACTGAAACTGGAGATAATGAAATTAAGTAACATGCCAGTTAAGTGCTCATTATTTTGATATAACCCAAATCATGTCCCAAATAGTGAAAGCTTTGAACTGGAAGAGTAATCTCCTCCTCCTCCTGTACTGTTACAGTGTATAAAAAAACCACTATAAGGAGAGAGGAAATGTTTGCATCTTTAATTTAAAAACATGAGTCATTAATCATAGAATCATTTTGGTTGCAAGAGATCCTTATGATCATTAAGTCCAACCATAAATGTAGCACTGCCAAGTCCACCACTAAACCATGTCCCTAAGCACTACATTGACACATCTTTTAAATACCTTCAGGGATGGTGACTCAGCAACTTCCAGTAAGGAAAGGAAAAAACAGGAATCCCTGTCAATTATTGGGTCAGTCTTTCTCTGCTGAGGCCTGAATCCTGTGCTCCTTTGCACTTCTGCATGCTAGAAGACTGTCCCAGTGTCTGCTGGGAGACAGGTAATTTTCTTCCTAGCAGCTGGTACAGTGCTATGTTTTGGATTTAGTGTGAGAAGAATGTTGATAACACCCTGATCTTTTAGTTGTTGCTAAGTAGCTCTTATCCTAAATTAAGGATTTTTCAGTTTCCCACACTCTGCCAGTGACCAGGAACTCTAGAAGCTGTGAAGACAGCTGACCCAAACCAGTCAAAGAGATATTCCCTACTACAGAACATCATGCTCTGTATATAAACTGGGAGGACTTGGCCAGAAGGGGCAGTGCATCACTTCTTGGGCATTGGTCAGTGGGTGGTGAGCAACTGCATTGTGCATCACCTGTGTTTTCTTGGGTTTTATTTCTTTTGTTAGTTGGGTGGTTTTTTTGTTGTTGTTATATTCCTTTTTATAATAATATTTTATTATTCTTGGTGTTATTATTAAAGTATAGTGCACTTATTAAGCTGTTCTTATCTCAACCCATGAGTTTTACTTTTTTTTTTTTTTTTTTTTTCTCCCCTCCACATCCTGGGCTGCATCAAAAGATGCATGGCCAGCAGATAGAGGGAGGTGATTCTGCCCCTCTTTTCTGCTTTTGTGAGACCCCCAGCCGGAATACTGCATCCAGCTCTGGAGCCCTCAATACAAGAAGAACGTGGATCTATTGAAGAGTGTCCAGAGGAGGGCCATAAATATGATCAGAGGGCTGGAGCACCTCTCCTATGAGGACAGGCTGAGGGAGTTGGGTCTGTTCAGCCTGGAGAAGAGAAGGCTACAGGGAGACCTTATAGTGGTCTATAAGGGGCCCTACAGGAAAGCTGGAGAGGGATTTTTTTTATAAGGGCATGTGGTGATAGGACAAGGGGCAATGGTTTTAAACTAGAGCAGGGTAGATTTAGATTGGACATTGGGAATAAATTGTTTACTATGAGGGTGGTGAGACACTGGACCTGGTTGCCCAGAGGAGTTGTGGACACCTCATCCCTGGTTGTGTTCAAGACCAGGCTGAATGAGGCTCTGAGTAACCTGCCCTAGTAGGAAGTGTCCTTGCCCATGGCAAGGAGGTTGGAAATAGAGGATCTTTAAGGCCCCTTCCAACTCAAGCCATTCTATGATTCCAAGGGGAAGGATCAAAGGAGCAGCTGCCTGGTGCATTGTTGCTTGCTGAGGTTAAATCATGACAAAGAGACAGTGACATAGTTCAACAGAGTAAGCAAGAGAGAAAGAGGACTTAAATTAGTGTGAACAACACAGAAGCATATCTGTTGAGAGCATGTGACAAAAATCTTTAGAAGCTCACATAAATACTGTTATGAGTATCACAGTTGTGTCTATTAGTTGTACTGGAATGATACCTCTTGCTCACTGGGCACCATTTCTACTCTTCTCCACAACATGAGAGACGTTAGCCCTCATAGAAAAGCCTCACTTTCTCTATGAATTTGGACAGAATTATTTTGCTAAATGCCCTGGTAACTATGTCAAATGCTGGTTTTTAAAATTGTCTAAATCAACATAAGTCACCTTTAACAAGGAGCACGGGACTATTTCAACCAGATATTGTTAAAAATGAATCACTTCACAGCAAAATTTCAAGAAATCCTATTTCCTTATAGTTGAGCTATGTTCTGAAAAAAACCCCAATAATCATACATCACTGTTCAAGAGGAATAAGAGTTTGTTGCAAAAATGTGAGAATCATCTGATTTTCTTATTGTAAAATGACTGATAATTGGAAGCAGGATCAAAATACAAACTAAGCTAAAATGAAGAAAAAAAAATGAAGATCTGTTCCTCACAATGTTTAAGCATGTTTTACACATATTTAGTAAACAAATAAACATGGAAATCCCATATATAAATGAAGCCCATAGTCAAGGAAGTATTATAAAAGAACTATGTCCATTCTGATGAATATGAGACTTAGCTTAAGATCATAAAGGTTAATTAATATTAAATGTCATAAAAGAAAAAAAATCCACAGAAAAAGCAGCATTCCTAACAGTAATTTAATAACAGAATAGAGAATAATATATACCATACTATAGGGTACTGTATTTTTAATATAGATTAAAAATATCAAGGAAGATATCTTCAATTAGCAAATCTAAATCTGCAGATACATTATTTTATAATGACTGTGAATAAAAAGAAAACCCCCTTTGAAAACCCTTATATGTGTGTGTTCAAAGTCATTTTAACACACATGTATGATACCATGCATGTATATATTGATGGTGAAGAAAAGCTAATGATAAGCAATCTTTCAATATCTGTTATTGCTTATAGCTCTGTTCTTTTCAAGACAATACAGTGGAGATCTTGTCAGTTTGTTAACAAAATGTTAGCACTAAAGTTAGCAGTTACCAGTGAAGATATCAGTTGTGTTATATATTTCCTACATATTTGGTTTGGAAATTTCTGTGGCATCAATGAACTATATGCTGTCAAATGTGAGATTTTTAATCATACACATACCTGATATACTAAAATGCTAAAAATTAAGTCTGTGTCTTACTCATTTTTGTCTGAAATTGAAGAAATTAAGGAATTATACTGTGAACAGTGTTCAATTTGTCTGCCCTTGAGACAGACATTAGCATGGAAGCTATACAACTACTCAAAAACCTGGCATTTTGGGGTGTCATTCTGAATTTCTAGTTTGAGATGACTACAAGGTCAGAAGCCACTGCAAGGAAAAAAATATTTTAACAGAATAGCTAATGATATAAGTTCTGACTGATGAGTTATGTCTAGATCTCAGGAGGTTTACTGATAAATCTATAAGAACAAACTTTGACAAGTCAGACAGCAAGTCAACAGGGATTAAATGCATTCTACTTGACACCATTTCAGGCAAAATTTTGGTGCCAGAGGTTGACTTCTTGTAACACTTCACATTTCTTTAAGTAATGCTGTTCCTCCTTTTGGCTTTCATCAGACTATGAGCTTTCTTTCTCTTCAGAGATGCTTGAATATAGAAGAGAAATAAACTCTCTTCTGAGTTACCCAGACAGTTCAGAATGTAATACAGTTTTTTCCCCTCCTCTTCAGATGTGAATGATACCTTGTTAGACATGCAATCCTTAAAATGTAACAGCCTTATTGAGAGGAAATCCCCGATATAAAAATTCTATTTATTCAGTTCCAAAGATTAAAAAAACCAACCAACCAAAAAAAAAAAAAAAAAAAAAAAAAACCAAAAAAAAAAAACCAAAACCAACCACCAAAACCCAAAACCAGACAGATAGCCAACTATGTTTTAAATACCATCTTTCATTTCATTAACTGGATTCTCTTTTCTAGCCCTATTTTGGCGTGCATATCTTTGTACGTGCATATATTTATCATCTACCTAGCAATTTATATTTGTGACAAAATGAGACTTTTATAAAATAAAACAAAATAATTAATACTTCTGTGAAATAGACAGCACTCAGTTATGTGGGATGAACAGAAACCAATAATGATATAACAGTGAACTTATTCTCAATACCACTTATTTATTCATGTTTGGTAGCTTGGGGATTTACAAAGTCCCTGTTAGTAAATAATTCATGATTCTCATTAGAATCCTTTCTATATTTTTGTAGTGTAGGCAAAAAAATATATTTTCTAATTGAAAACAATGGGTAAAGGTCAGGTTTGCACCAATATTACTGGTTTGTTTTGTTTTGTTTTTTTTTTAATGGGGTAACAATGTAACAAAGATAACACTGTATATTCCCCAAAAGAATATATTGCTGAGTGTTCTTTAATAGTAGCTATACAAAATGCCATTGTTTGCAATACTAGGTATATAGAAAACTGTCTATTTCCATTTCATGTCATACACATAAAGAAAAAAAAGGAAAAAGAAAGTGTTATAGTTGCTTTATTCTGTTAATAATATATAAGAATTCAGAAAAATATTAATAGTAAGGCTATGAAGGTAAGTAGAAATTGAAGAAAGAATCAACAAGTGGTTACTAAAGGCAGTTTATAGTAATTATACTGACATAATATGTTTTGTTTAATTAGATAGTACTCCTCTAGAGAAAAGAAAGGTAGTACATTTCACTTACCTGGAGTTCAAAAGAGAATGTGATACTATGCCACCAGAAACAAAAGGTATGTATGATGCAGAAATTTGGATTAGTACAGTAGAAAAGTATAGCAAGCTTATCAATAATTTCTTTCAAGATGAAAAGTGGAATTGATCTGATTAGATACTTTCCTTAATGATTGCCCAAGCAATAAGAGCACATTGATAAAATATATTTGACAGTAAGTTGTTAGAAACAGAAAAAGATTTAAGATGCCCATCTTGAAAGAACTGAGCAACCTAGAGTAACAAAAGAGCAACAACAGAATAACAAAAATAGGACTCATAGCAAAATGTGACTGCACTGCAATTTCTGCCTTAATTACAAAACTAAATAAAAAATAAGCAGAACAAAACATATCTGCATATAGAAACTGAAACACTTTCAGCCTTGAGTATACTGGAAAAGAATTCAAAAAAACAATTCCTTGCTCTGAAGGGGATAAAGTTAATAATAGTGCTGATAATATATTCATTGAGACAAAATTGAATGCAACTTATATTGCTATTTCTTGTATATTTTGAACTAAAGCAGTAGTGTATTCTAAATGGTTTTTTTTTTTCTCTGTGAGCAGCAAGGCATTCCTTTATCTGGTGTTCTTGGCAAAAGGTGCCAGAAGAGTATTACATTTGCTATTGTTTTTTTAAAATACAACTGATAAACATCTATCCATGTAAAA
>JAAGNO010000833.1:39230-58834 GCA_033439905.1 Ceryle rudis
ATTGAGACAAAATTGAATGCAACTTATATTGCTATTTCTTGTATATTTTGAACTAAAGCAGTAGTGTATTCTAAATGAATAAACAGATGTAATCAGTTTTATGAAAAGCCACGGCTTTCCTGCTTTGCTCAGAGATTTAAGTATAGCATAAACAAATGTCATGGAAAACTGGGTAGTACTCTCATTTTTAATAATATATGATTTATCACCAACTGGTTTTGCATGTGGCTTTTGTGGTTTGTTTGTTTGGTTTGGTTTTTTGGTTTTGTTTGTTTGGGTTTTTTTCTCTGTGAGCAGCAAGGCATTCCTTTATCTGGTGTTCTTTGCAAAAGGTGCCAGAAGAGTATTACATTTGCTATTGTTTTTTTAAAATACAACTGATAAACATCTATCCATGTAAAACCTCTCAGTACTGGCTACATTTAAAAGCTATCTGTATCCTTTATAAATGACAGATTTTATTCTTTTTATTTTATTTTATTTTTGAGGAAAGCAATATAAGCAAGCTTAAAAACAAAACAACTACAAAACCAGACCACCATATTTGCACCCAAGAAAGTTATTCTTCTGGAAACATTGTAAAAGGCACTAATACAAATATGTCCTTAAAGCCCAGTGAA
Organism: Ceryle rudis; assembly: GCA_033439905.1. Lineage (NCBI taxonomy): Eukaryota > Metazoa > Chordata > Aves > Coraciiformes > Cerylidae > Ceryle > Ceryle rudis. The sequence goes on from JAAGNO010000833.1 coordinate 39,851, forward strand.
AGCACTGACATAGAAAATATGTGTGGACAGAAATATGAAGATTTCTGACCAATGTCAGCATTTCTGTAGGCTGCCGACAGAATTAATGAGGCAAAGTATACATTGAAAGGAAGATTAAAATCTTACTGTCAAAATAGGGAGAATGACAAAAGTGCATTTTTGGATGAGGGCATAGAGATTGTCTCACTACAAGAATTTTGCACAAAGGGATATTTTAAGTCTAATTGCAGCAGGAAATGGTTGGGAAAAAAAAATAGAAGAAAACAAAATAAACAAACAGACTAGACCAGCAATGACTTTGGAGGATTCAGACCAGCAATGACTAAGGATTCTTAGTCCATGATGTTAAAAATAGCTGATGGTGGAAAATAATAGTAATTGACTAAAAGTTTTTCTCTTCATTACTTCTTCACATGTACTTAATAAAAATGCTGTTCAAGCTGAATACTACATGACAATTCAATTATTTTTTTAAATTTTAACTCTGCATCATGTAGTAGTTAAAACTCAGTTCTATACTCTTCTGCATTCTGAGCAAAAGAGAGAAAGACGAGGAAAAAGCAGAGAGGAGAAAATGATAGGAAAGAGGAAGATGAAATGAAGGTTAAGTTTGTCTGTTCATCTTGATTAACTTGTACATTGGAGCTCTTTACTCTTCACTGGACCTCAAGAACCTTCACTGTGTTAGACACCGCACATTTTTTGCTTTAGTAATATTTTTAGCAATTTTTTCAGATTACATTCTCATAAACAGTTGAGGAAACATGGCACCAGTAAAACTGTTTGTTGGTTTGTAGCAAAAATCATTAGATAATAGTATCCAGAGAATATTTATCTCCAGTCAAATATAAAAATAGAATAAGGTATTGAATATGGTTCTGCAGTCTGCCCTGGTTCTATGACAGTTCAAGTTTTACATTAATGATCAATTAAGGAAATCTGCATATGACATAAAGCCAGGAGTATACTGGAGGACGAAATAAGAATTCATATTAATCTTGGCCAACTAGGGAAGTAATCTGAAACAACATCAAAAATTGAATTATTATAAATGTGTGGTATAACAAGTAGGAAAAATTAATTGCACAACTGTGAATGAGGCTACAACTCATTGCATTACAGACCTTAAGCAGAAGATCTTGGATTACAGTGGACAAAATTATGTATGAATAATGTTCTCATGCTGCAACAAAAAGAAATCGAATGCTCTGACGGAATGTATAGAAGTTTGAAAGATAAATTAATCTTTACACTTTACTCATCTGAAATGCTGTACCCTGTTTCAAATGCTGTGCCTCAAGAAAGATGAAGTGCTGTAACCCAAGGGAAGAGGATGCAGAAAAAAAGAAGAGAAAGATCAGATCTAGAAAACATGACCTACAAAAGAAGAGAGGAAGAACTAGGTTCAAGTACATAAAGGGTCACTGAAAAGAGGATAGGAATAATAAACCTAAGTAACAGATTTTTAAATGTAGCAAGAAAAAGTCATGTTAGGCATTAGGAAAACTTTCAACAGCTGAGGTAATGAAATTGTAGAACAGACTGGAGAGTCTCAAAGAAAAAGATAAGAATCAGTGAAGAAAGACAAAGTTTTATTGATGCTGTAAAGAGCAAAGGAATTGGATTAACTTTCAAGATCCCATCCAGCTCCAGGGTTTTTACAGGGTTTAGGCATGTTAAGAGACGCCAAAAACAATTAATCAAATTTAACAAATAGGAAAGCTTCACTGAAAAACTCAAAACTACAGAATTTTCAAAATACAATTAGCTATTTAAATCCACTTATATATATGTATTAAAGCAAAAGCAATGCATTTACAGTAGTGAAAAAGAAATAGGGAATAAATTCCAATTTTATTTTACTGGATATAAATTTGCACTACACTAAGTCAATTAGAATTTAATTTTCTTGGCAATTTATTTAACAAAAAAGACTATAATAGTCCAAATACAGTCATCACATTTGTTAAAATCCTTTTGGACATTTTCAGAATTTTCATCTTGGATGACAGACTACCTGTTTTTTGGGGGGTTTTGTTTGTTTGCCTGGTTTTTTTTTTTTTTGTTTTTTGGTGCCTTTAAATGTTGTAGGGAAAATTAGTATTAATTATAAAGTATGCATTCTTGAAAAAAGTCCTAAGTCTTATCATGCCTACTGGGCTATCCCTTCTTTAATATATTCAGTTACTAAAAAGTCCAACTTCAGCCTGAGATAAAATGTGTTAGTAATAGCAATTTATATATTTTTCTAAAAAAAAAGATAATTAATTTCACAGTACACCTAGACTCATTACTATATATTTGACTCTTATTTTTAAGTTAAATATAGGAAGACTTCAAGAGATTTTGTCAACAATTCTAAACCGTATCCTTAACCACATAGTTGAGGACCAGATTTTATCAAAAGCTTGGGAGATCATAAATCCAAATTTGCATCTTCTAAAAAGCATTAAATTATTTCTTAAGACTCATGACTGATGATATTTTTAGAAGTGTATTTTCAAAGACAATGATTTTACTATTCAACTATTCAACAGGTGCTGGACAATCTGGACAATCATGGATTAGGATTTGTGAGACTCACTTAAAACTGTATCAACTCCAAAAGAGATATATAGTAACCACTGACTGTCAGGATAAAAAAAGCCTGATAATGATATAAGTAAATAATTAATATTCACAGATTATTTCTAGCTATCAATTGCCATGTCCTCTTCTTAATTAAAAAATTGTGGATTTTTTTCTTCATGTATAAACCCCCTCCTTCCTGTTGCAAACAACTAAATCCATTTTTCCATAGAGGTCTGTATAGAAATTCCTTCACATTCACTTGTCCCTTGGCAGGATAAGGCTCTTTCCATTACAAAAATCACTGACCTAAATCACATTAAAATCCCCCCCCTTTTTTTTTTTTTTTGGTTAGGTACTTATGCAAATTAAGCTGAACATTCTTCTCTCTTGTAGGCCTGTTTTGTTGTTGCTCCTGCCTTTTAAAGAAGCATTATGAAACATGGTCTCCCAAAAATTTTCACTTTACTATACAAGCCTGAATCCTGATTAACCTTGCCTTTGAAGTACAAGGCACACTTACAATAAAAGGCATGAAGACAATAAAGAAAAGATAGATCTCTTTTTCATGTGAAAACATAATACCTTCATCTCTATGCGTTATGTCAAGTGCTTGCATTTGCTGAATACTTTCAAGATTTTCTAACATTCCAAAAAGGGGATTAAATGCTATTTCTGGTTTAATCATAATGAAAAGAGGGTATAAGGAATTAAACTGACTTGCTTTACACTATACAGCAAAGAGTAGAACTAGGGTTAAAATTCAAACCAGCTTGCTATAGTTATTTGGAAAAATAAATCATCAGATGCATAAACTTAACAAAACTGAATATTTTCCATGGGTAAGGACTAATTTAAATTAATTTCCTGATGGAATAGCCTGTCATTTTCTTTTAAAATTGTCCTGTGTCATAGAATATTAGAACAGCACAGACTGGAAAGGACTTCAAAAAATTATCTGGTCCAACCTTTTGTTGGAAAGGGAGGATAGCGGAGATTATCTAGCATCTTGTCCAATCCCACCTTGAAAGCCTCCAGTGATGGGTACTCTATTATGTGTCTTGGAGGTTTTTCCAGTGAATGATTGTTCTTACCGTAAAAAAATTCTTATGATGAAATGATGCTCTATTTCACCTTTTTTTAATTAACAATTATGCATTTGTTCATGCAAAACATGAGTGTTATTTAAATTAAAATAGGGCTACCTACTTCTAAGCACCTAAACATGAATCTACATGTTTTGGTTAAAAAAAGGAACAAGCAAGACTTTCAATCAAGGATGGCTTTTAAAGTGGTGAGGTTAATTGGTTGCACATATGCTTTCCACATTCCATGGGCTTTCTGCTATGATGACCTAAGGATAGTGGTTAGATAAGGTTTATAAAAAAAAATGATCTCTTATAAAATTAACTGTTTGGAAAAAAATTATATACTCATTGGAACACAAAAAAAAGTACAAAAGCTTTTGTAATAGAGTTTGAGTATTAGTGTTTTGTCACACAAACATGTCAGTTAAGAGGAAGAAGTCAAGTGCACCAAGTATTTCAGTTATGAAAAATGACTTCCCTTATCTGTACTTCACATGTCCTAGTGCTTCAACACTATAGTAAAAGTGGACTTTAGCTGTACTAAGATAATAATAACAACTGCCTTTGAACTGCTTCATTGTAGTTTCTTTTAGCTAAAGAGGAACTTTGAAAATAAATTATAAGAGGTAATGGTTGCAGTATAATTATTGGTTTGGTAGCCACACACTTCTTCAGTCAAAACTAATATGGTAAGTCACTGATAGTTGATCTGCTAAGGATTTACAGTTAAAATCACCAATGTAAATCACATCAAGCAAGTGAAGCTGCTCACAGTCAGAATGGTTAATTCCTAAAAGGTAAGTGTCACAGGTCTCCCAGATCAACTCAGAAAGAGCACTGCAAAGATGAACAGGATATAAACAATGCTGTTAAGGATAAAGTTGCTGTGTTTTCTGTATCAGGACTTGAAGAAGTATAACTCAGAAAATAAGTATAGTTTGCATATCAAAAATAAGTGAAAAACTTGCCAGAACATTCTCCAGTTTCTGACCAGATCCTAATGTGGAGCAAAGTAAGCAGCATCACAAAAATAATGGGCATAAATAAAGTAGAATTAAAAAAATAAATGTGTAGATTTCTCTTTTGCACTAAAATGCAAGTAATAATAAAAATTAAAAAAAAAAAATAAAATAAAGCCCAGTTCTTTATGATAAATAAATTAGGAAAAAAAATGGGTAAGGTCACAGAATCACAGAATGGTAGGGGTTGGAAAGAATCTCTGGAGATCATCTAGTCTAAACCGCCCTGCTAAAGCAGGTTCACCTGTAGCAGCTTGCACAGGAATATGTCCAGTTGGGTTTTGAATGTTTCCAGAGAAGGAGACTCCACAACTTCCCTGGACAGCCTGTTCCAGTGCTCCATCATCTTCACAATAAAGAAGTTTTTCCTTTTGTTCAGATGGAACTTCCTTTGTTCTAGTTTGTGCCCATTGACCCTTCTTCTGTCACTGAACGCTAGTGAAATTAGTCTGGCCCCATCCTCTGGACACCCATCCTTTAGATATTTATAAGCATTGATAAGATTCCCTCTCAATGTTCTCAAGACTAAACAGACCCAGGATTCTCAGCATTTTCCATTGGAGAGATGCTCCAGTCCCCTAATCATTATAGTAGCCCTGTGTTGGACTCTTTCCAGTAATTCCCTGTCTCTCTTGAATTGGAGAGTCCAAAACTGGACACAGTACTCCAGAAGTGGCCTCACCAGAACAAAGTAGAGAGGGAGAAGAACCTCCCTCAACTTGCTGATCACACTCTTCTTATTGCACCCCAGGATACCACTGGCCTTCTTGGCCACAAGGGCTGCCTCATGGCTAACATGTTGTCCACCAGGACTCCCAGCAACATATATATATACAGAAGATAAACCTTTCTTCAGATAACCATCAAAGATAAATTATGCTAAATTATCTTTGTCAAGAGTTGACTGGCAAATTCTGCAAATTCACTTTCTCTCAATTATTTTTCTTAAGTACACAACAGAGATATCTTAATTCAAATGGGGGCTTAACATTTCATACTGTGATGAGCCAACATGTGTGAGTCTGGGTATGTACCTCAAATATCCTTTACCACAGCTTTGACACCTGCAGAACCAAGCAGAACTCTGCTTTGGTTAAAAGTAAGCTAAACAGTACATTGTGACTACATTATAATTAATCCATAGCCAGCCATACAATTTCTTCTAAGAATGCTAACTCATAAAAGAAATAAAAAGTAAACTGCAACATGACATTGTTTGAAAACTAAGAAGAAATTAATATACTAGAAAGGAAAAATTAATGTTGAACTACAGCTTAGTTGTCTAAAGATCTGGGTTTGTAGGTTTTGCTGGCTTTTTTGTTTTCCTTTCTGAACTCTAGTTTGCTTCAGAATACTGTTGTTACAAAAAAATATATTGTTTATAGTTGGCTCAGATTCCAGGGTTGAATGAGAATGGACCCAAAACTTATCGAAGTAGGAAATGAAGATGAACATTACAAGAAAAAAACAGTATTGAAGAAAAAACACATTTATAGGGTTGTATGCACTATGGCACTCTGGTGACAAATCTGCTTTTTTTTTAGCTCTACTTGAAGGTTATTTTGGTTCTTCCATGAAATATTAGGTATTGCAATAAAGACTCTACAAGACAATAGTATTACAGTTTCAAGCTTGATTTGCTTTTCTTCTGTGAAATGTAGTTTACTTCATTGAAACTGTGGGTCAGGTACATATGCTAAGAGTACCAGAAATTAAGTAAAAATGTGTACTATCTCATTTTGCTCATTAACAAATGACACCATGGAAATTTCCCTCCACTAGTGGACAGAAATACACCTTATAACAGAGAACTATTTCTTACTCTGTGCATTGGACCTGAAGCTAACTCTTCCCAGGAATTAACTGAAACTTGAGCAGAATGTGCAGTGTTAACATGTGTTTGGGTTTTACTACCTTTTCCACTTTAGCAGGAAAAAGGAAATTTCATACATTGTGTATCATGCCAGTCAGTCATTTTTCATAAAAAAAAGTTCTTGAGAGAAAAAAAAAAAAAAAATCAATTATATCTTACCTATTCACCTTGAAATGTCACTTGGAATTTAGAAATATAGAACATAGCTGAGTAATTCCAAAGGACTTCAGACATTGATATTAATAATAATCATAGTATCTCCCTGAAAAATATGGAGTCATTACAGAAGAGGATTATGAAGTTCTTATTAATATACATAGATACCATGGTTTCAGCTTCACTATAATTTACTTAGTCAGTTGTCAGAACTCAAGACTATATCCTTCCTTGCTCCTTACAATTATTAAGGAAAATGAGAGTCTACATAAAGAGCAACCTGGTCTGCAAAGGCTTGGCTTTCCATTTCTGCCTCTGGGCAAAAACAACTCATAACTTTGCTCCTTGATACTCATATGTTACCTTAAACAGACAGAAATGTGAGCTACTTAACTGACCGTACATTAACAAAATTACAAACTCCACTTACAACATCAAGCTTTTAAATCACTACATTTATTAACCTAAACTCACTCTGCAGTGCTGCAGGAGAACAAATACTACTCACCCGTCAAAAAAATTAACTGATTTTTTGGAGTTACCAGGTCAATGAATGCTGGTCACCTGCCCATGAAATAGTTGCTTGCTCTATGCACAAAATGATATGCAAACTGGAGAAAGTTTAGAGCCAATTTGACCTTAAGGGTTAAATTCAAAACTATCTGTAAATACATTAATGCAAAGTATAGCCCCAAAAATCATAGAAACACTCAAGAGGTCATCCTGTCCAACCCCCTGCTCAAAGCAGAGTCAACACTGAGTGCAGAGAAGATTTCTCAGGGTCTCATCCAGATGAGTTTTGAAAACCTCCAGTAATGAAGATATCACAACTTCTCTGGGCACTGTGATCCAGTGCTTAATTATTCTCAAGGGTATATTTTTTTATTTATATCCAGTCAGATCAATCTCTTCCAGTACATGATCATAGTCCTCTGTTCTCCTGCCTGCTTTTGTCATCCTGTTAACATTTCTGTAAGTATACGCGGGTGGCTGTTTGCGTTCCCCACATCTATCCCTGCCCCTGGCTGAGCAAACACCAATCCCCCAGCCTCTCCCAGGTTAAAGTCTCCAGCCCCCTAACCACCTTAGTGGCCCCTGAATGCACTTGCTTATCAACATCATTCTTGCACTGTGCATCCCATAATTGGATACCTTCCTTGAGATATGGTCCAGTGAGTGACAAGTGAAAGAGAATAATCAATTCCATGACCTATTGTCTCTGCTTCTTTTGATAGAGCCCAGGATTCTGACAGCTTTCCCTGTCTGGTCACATTGCTGCCATGTGTTTACCAGTTAGCAAAAAAAACCAAAACAGCAAAACTCAGAATTCTAGCATTCATATTTTATTTTCACTGTTTGTAAATCTAACTAAAGTGAGCAAAAGAGTTTTGAAATTTTGAAAATTCAAAACCCCCATACAATTAAGGTTAGGAGACTAAATTTAAAAAAAAAAAAAAAAAAAATTTCACATGGATATTCTTGTTTCAAAGCATCACTTCCTCCTAAACTCCCAAGTTTTTTTCTCAGATTCTTCCTTTCAGGATTCTTCAGAACTGGGACCTAATTTCACAAGGTGTATATATGCAGGATGAAGAGAATGATTAATTTATGATATAATCAGTAATTGTCCTAGTAGGGACAATTGTACTGGAAGGATTCAGTAATGATAGAATCATCAGTTTTCATGTATTATTCCATAGTGTGGAAATTAATATATTACCCATTTATTTTCTCCTGAATATCTGGATAGCCATCACCCATCACTGAAGGGTACGAAGCAGAGGTGTGGAAAATGGACTGATTGCTTTAATCATAACAAATTTGCATTTTTGTAGAGCTCTGAGTACTTGCACAAAGGTGTCTAAAAGACTACTCACTAATTCCTTTGGACCACTGGCTGATATGAATTGGATGGTTGGTTGGTTTGGCGTTTTTTGGTTGGGTTTTGTTTGTTTAGGTTTTTTTACATATACATTAACAGAGTAAAATATAAATATGCACTATGCAAACTAAAAGCATTGTTAATGGTTTGCATTTTATTTGGCCAATATGTTACACCTGGTGACCATGTTTGAAGGACAAAAGACTTCCATTACCATGACAGAAGAAAGGAAAAAGGAAAAAGGAAAAAGGAAAAGAGCTCACAGCTACCTACTGTGATGATTTTTCATCTAACTTGTTACACTAATTTCAGCCTGTTGACAAGAACAAGCAGATATTCTTTTGTTCATCACAGTTCTGCTCACGGTTGAACACACTATGAGATTATGAGAAAATAAAAATCCACACTTTGGGGTCCCTGCAATTTCTCTTTTAATGAAAGTAAAAATAGGTTTTCAAAGTCTCTAGCTTCACTGATCACAAAGATGTCTTGAAAACAAAACTTTCAATAACTTTTTTTTTTTTTTTTATGGCAATAATCATGATATTTTGAAGGAGCTGATCTCATTTTTACTACAGACCCACTGCTGAGAGAAAGTAATTTATAACTGTTATTTAATACTTGAGTTCACACTGAATTCAATGCGATCAGCATTTAATTTTTTTTTTTTTTCTAAATAGAGCCTTGAGTACCTGGAAAGGGATGTTCTTTTCCTTCCTGCACATTGTTAATTTTTGGTCTACCACTTCTCTTTCTACTTTGAAAGATACAGAGTAAATTTCCCTAAAAACAAAAGAACAAAATCCAATATATTTTAAAATTGTACAACAGGTAGTTTTAACATAACTGATTAATAAGAAAATGTCCAGTTCTATCAAATCAATGCCACTTAGATAAAGCTATACCATTCATTTGATCAGGATCTTAAATGATGAATTCAGAATAATGGCTGATCAAAACAGTGACCAAAAACCCTTAAGTTTTTGTTTAGTCTGCACTGTATCTTGTCCAGGTGAGACTTCAGTTTAATTACACTTCTCTTTTTTTCCCCTGTATGTGACCAGCATAAACATCACTGTGCATCTGGGATATATAAACATTTCAATTTTTCATAGATACTGTGATGATAGGATGATAGAACAATGGCCTATTGGAAAATTAAAAAGTATTTTTTAAAAAAGTATTTTTCAAAATTCTGCCTGAAACATGTATGTTTTCAGGAGTGTCATTATTAAAAAAAAAAAAAAGCTGTAATTTTCATGTCTTCTATGATGAATATTCAGTTTGATAAATAAAGCATAATTATACACTTACTTTTGACATACAGTAAAATATTCATTCAAATACTGAAACACATGAAATATTAAATGTACTAATATGCTTAATAATTTATTAATTTTTATCATTTTCTAAATTAAAATTACTCCATATATCTCAATCTGACTTTTTTTTTCACTAAATTAAATGGAGAGGACAAGTTTTAATTTTTTTCTCCTGATTTAAAATGGCAGAGAGATGCTGGATCCTCCAGTTCCCATTTTTTTTTTTTCACATGGGTTACAAGGTACTTTGGACTGTTTAGGAGCCTGGGAGGCAACCTTGAAGGACAAAAGAGTCCAGGAAAGGTGGACATTCTTCAAGAAGGAAATCTTAGCCTGGCTACTGCCATAAACAACAATAATAAATGTTCCTATAAATACATTAACAACAAAAGGAGGACTAAGGACAATCTCCATCCTTTACTGAACACAGGAGGGAATATAGTGATCAAAGATGAAAAAAAGGCTGAAGTACTGAATGCTGTCTTTTCCTCAGTAATAGTAAGACCAGTTGTCTTACTACTGTTGTCTTACTGGACTCCAAAGTGTCCAGACCCCTGAGCTGGAAGACACAGATGGAGAACAGCAGAATGAGCCCCCATAATCCAAGAGGAAATGGACAGTGACATACTACACCACTTAGATAAACACAAGTCAATGGGGTCAGATAGGATCTACCCAAGGGTACTGAGGGAGCTGGCAGATGTGCTCACCAAGACACTTTCCATCATTTATCAGCAGTCTCAACTGACTGGGGAGATTCCAGATGACTGGAGGTTAGCAAATGTGACACCCACGTAGAAGACAATCTGGAAGGAGAATCCAGGAAACTACAGGCCTGTCAGTCTGACCTTAGTGATGGGGAAGGTTATGGAGCAGATCATCTTGAGTGACATCATGCAGCACATACAGGACGATCAGGCGATCAGGCCTTATCAGCATGAGTTTATTAAAGGGAGGTCCTGCTTAACTAACCTGATCTCCTTCTATGCCAAGGTGACCTGCTTAGTGGGTGAGGGAAATGCTGTGGATTTTGCTCATCTGGACTGTGGTAAAGCCTTTGACACCATTTCCAACAGCATTCTCCTAGAAAAACTGTCTACTCACAGCTTGGATGGGCATACTCTTTGCTGGGTAAGAAGCTGGACCAGAGAGCAGTGGTGAATGAAATTAAATCCAGCTAGCAGATGGTTGCAAGTGTTGTTTCCCAGGGCTCAGTACTGGGGAAGTACTGTTTAATATCGTTATCAATAATTTGAAGAAGATCAAGTGCACCCTCAGTAAATTTGCATATTACACCAAGTTGGGTGGAAGTGTAGATCTGCCTGAGGATAGGGAAGCTCTACAGGGGTATCTGGACAGTCTGGATTGATTGGCTGATGCAAATAGGATGAAGGTCAACAAGGTCAAGTGCTGGGTCCTGCACTTTGGTCACAACAACCCCAGGCAATACTACAGGCTTGGGGAAGGGTGGCTGGAAAGCTGCTGAACGGAAAAGGACTTGAGGGTGTTGGTCTACAGCCAGCAGAACATGAGGCAGCAGCGTGCTTAGGTGGATAAGAAAGTGGCCAATATTATCTGGATTGTAGCAGAAATGGTGTGGCCAGAAGCATGAGGGAAGTGATCATCCCCCTATACTCGGTACTGGTGAGGCCACCATCAAATACTATGGTCATTTTTGGGTCCCTCACTAACAAGGCTATCATTGAGGTGCTGTAGCATGTCCATAGAAGGGCAACAAAGTTGGTGAAGAGTCTCGAACACGTCTTATGAGCAGCAGCTGAGGGAACTGGGGTTGTTTAGCTTGGAGAAAAGGAAGCTGAGGAGAGATCTTATCAGTCTCTACAAATACCTGAAAGGAGGGTGTAGTGAGAGGGGTGTTGGTATCTTCTCCCAAGTAACAAGTGATAGGACATGAAGAAATGGCCTGAAGTTGTGGCAGGGCAGGTTTAAATTGGATATTAGGAAGAATTCCTTCACAGAAAGGATTGTCAAGCACTAGAACAGGCTGTCCAGCAAAGTGGTTGAGTCACCATCCCTGGAGGTATTTCAAAGACATATAAGTATGGTGCTGAGGGACAAGGTTTAGTGGTGACATGGCAGTGCTGGGTTAACAGTTGGACTTGGTGGTCTTAGCGGTCTCTTCCAACAAAAACGATTCTGTGATTAGGACAAGGTATCATTTGAAAAACTGAAGCTGTATATGGAAAGGCATGGAAAATGGTATCAAATTAGGATTTGCTGGGTACTACTCAGAGACATATTTAAAAATAAAAATTTAGTAACATACTTTCAAGAGGGAACTACCTGAACAGATATAGTAGAAAGAATGGAGAAATATATCTGTTTAAAAGAGTTTTCCTCATTTCTAATGTGCCCTATAAACACCCTACAGATATTACCAGAATTAACACATTGAAAAATTGGATCTGTATTTCCTTTACTAAGGACAGAAGATAAGTTAGTACAAAAGTTTTATAGCAGAATGGGTAATTTATTGTTCACTGTCTAGTCCTTTATTAATATGAAAATCTAATATGAAAAAAAAAAAGCAGAAACTCATGTAACACTTCTCTACCTGAATCCAGAAACTGATCAACAAACCCCTGCAATGGAAGAAAGTTTAGAGGACAGGGGCACAGGCAATGTGCTCATGAAGCTCTGAAGAGAATCTAAGGAGTGGCCGCAGCTGTTGTAAAGGAACCTGAACTCATCTCAATGCCAAGGGGACCAGACGGTTGCCTTTGCTGTATATAAAGAGCTGTATTGGTTGAGTGGGTCAACAGGTTGTGCACATGGCTTTCCCTAAAAGAATCAACAGAAAGTATTATCTTTCTGAGACAGCCAGTCCAGAACAAGGGAAGTATACATGAAGGTCAGCTCAAAACAGAGCATAAAAATTGAACAACCAACAAAATGAATTTTGAAGACAGCAATGGGCTTGAGCTGGCTTCCAGCCATGCATGCCTCCCAGGAAACTGGGACGTGCAGCATCATGATGGTAAGCATATAGAGACCGGTAATGGGAATCACATTTGTATTGTGATGCAGATGTATTGCAATTGCTGTATTATGCTTGTGTTGTGATTTCAGTACATTGTTGTATCGCTCTGCTAAATCAGAATCCTATGTAACATCAAATGCCTTCAAGTAAGTAAATTTGGTTTTAAAACATTAAACCCTCTTTGTATAGTATATCTAAAAGGATCCATTCAGAGAGTATTGGACTATTGACAACACTGCAAAGGCATATGCCTTGAGGAAGAATAGAAAGTGGCCCTTCAGAGTAAACAAGCAAATTAAAAACATTATCAATCATTCCCTGTTAAAGCTTAATTTCTTGAAAGCACATCAGGAACCAGATGATCAGGCACAATACACTGTCAGAAGGGAAGAAAGCTGACAGAGAGAAGACTCAGGTACAGTAAGGTGCACAAAGGCATACTAAATTTCACCATCATCTGGAAGTAAGTTATACAGATGACTATATTCAGATGACTGCAGCTTTCCAGATTCACAAATGTTAACAAAACATTAGCCTTTAGTTATACTAAACAGAGAAACTTAAAAACATGAACCGCACCTCGTTCACACAGCACTAGCTTCTGCTCTAATCTATAGGTGAGTGGAAAAAAATTACCAATATGCTATCCAAAATAGTTGAATATTTTACACTTTATTCAAAGCAGACATGCTAACTGAAAAAAAACAAAGATGATGTACTAACTTGTAAGAACGTATTTTTATATATAATCAAAATCAAATATCTTAATATGATATAGGCATCCTTCTGCCAGCTTTAAGTTATAATTTGTAACAAAACATTTTGTTTAATCTTAGAAGACATGTAAGAAACCTGAAGTAAAAAGAATAAAAACCTGCATATCATACTAAAAAAACCAACAAAAAAACCCCCACAAAATGTGAAATGTATTTCACAGTACCACACAGAGTAATGCCAGTATTTTTGCCAGTGCCATAAAAATGTTTTCTGATCTTTTCTTATTTTCCTTGAAAGTTTTTGACAAATTCTTGTAACGCCACAGGCCAAGTCTTTGATCTTCATAAAAACTTATTAAACAATATTAACTGGTTAACATAAACCAAATCCTTTTCAACACAAAGTAGGAGTTTTCACCATTTTAAGAAAGCCAGGTTTCAGTATTATATTAAGTTTATGAATAGCAAGCATTATTATTTCATAACTTATACTTTTCATATTTATTTACATGACTACTACTACAACTGCAAGTTATAGGCAAACTTTCCTTTTCCTGTTACATCCCAAACTGAAATCCCAAATCAATCCTATCTAATATTTCTACTAGTAGTTTGATTCAAGGTTTACTGGCAAGCACAAAAATATGACTGACAGAGGGTATTTTTCAGCATGGAATACAATTATTGAAAAGAGAAGGTATACATCGTTATTTAAATTTCCACCAATCTGCAGACCTTTATGGACAAATCCTTGCTTTGCCTTGCCTTCTCAGCCAGTAGCTCTGCACAGTTTAATTTTTTTTTTTTTCCTTAAAGAATAGCATCTAACAAACATCACAAAGCTAGAAACAAATTACATTAACAAGATAGGTTACAGAGATGGAATGGGACAACTTATTTGGTCAAACCTGACATAGAAGATCTTTCTAACAACCAATCCCAGTGTGACAGATATATGGTAAGATGACTGGCCCCAAACATCTAATCTTCATTTTTATGTACTACACAAGCCATTCTGTTTCTCAGGGTACTCAATCTAAATTGGAAATTAAAGTCTGAAAACCTAGTTCTGAAAACCAAGTTTAATTTCTGCTTCACTTTAAGAGAGTAAATTTCATCAGCTGGACCTAGAGATTAGACAAGGTGCTTTTGTATGGATCCCTACAGAGTTCAAAACTTAGCTTTGGTCTCATCAGAAACAACTTCATGTGTTCACTGTGGTTTCCAATGGTCTACTTTATAAATACCAGAACTTCATTACATGAGATTGGACATATCGGGGAAAAAAAAAAAAAGCCCACCAGCAGAAAACAGCAGCAACAAATTTTAGCCATCAAATATCTTAAGTTAAAACATGTTTGATATATAGTTATTATTAATGTTCCTTTCCTGTGACTGCTAATTAATATTAATATAAACAGTTGTTTCACTCCTGTATTCATATCTTGGTATTTTGTCTTTAAAAGCACAAGAGAGTATACAGTGTTTAGCATTGTGCTGTAAATATAATTCTGTGCACTGAAATTAAAATATTGATAATGTATATTATTTTTCCTACCTTTAGCATCTCTGGGGATTCTTTTGCTACAGAATCCAGAAGGGAAATTAGAGAACTCAGAGAAATAACAACCGGAATTTTGTTTACTTTAACCTCCTGCATGAAGGATTATATTATTAAGTATGTGCATTATTATTACCTATTCTATTGTTGAATATTAGCTCAAGAAAACAGATCATTCTTACTTTAAAAATCAGGATAAATTTTTCTGATTATTAAAGTAATTATTCTATTCCCCTTTTCAATGTACACTATTAAATTATTTATGCAGATCATATAGTGATGAATGTTGCTAATAAAACAACAGAAGAGGGGGAGAACCACTCCAGAATGATGATACCTTAAACTAGGAAATTGTTCCTTTCATACACCAATACTCATTAAGTATCACAAGCATATTGCCCTTTTACAGAATAACCTGCTCGAGACAGCAGCAACTTAAACAGAAGTGAGCAGACTAGTACACATGGTATTTAAGGCTGCTCCTCCTTCAGACTTTTGAAAATGCCCACACGTCTCTGGGAATACCCTGTCCCAGAAAGGTGAGTGCAAGTTATTGCAAGGCACGCTTCACCCCACTCCCTTGTGCCAGCACTAGTACTCCTACAACCACACGACTCAAAACAACTTCTCCTGGTTAGTTTTCAGACAGATTTAATAAAAGACTAATTTTCAGCTGGGAAATTAATTCCCGTTTGCTAACCCTACTCACAGCAGTGAGAAGAGTACTTCCATCACAAAGGAAAGGTTGGGACTGTTGCTTTCAACAGCAGCCCACATTTTTGGCTGTCTAAAGTGACTGGTGTTGCAGCACTCCACAGCTCTCAAGGTAGATTAAATGCACTTCAGTATTCAGGGGGAATAACAAACTGCTGTTTCCCCAGTGAGATCAGTGCCTGACTAAACGAGCATTCTTCTCTGCCAACCGTTGCAAAGAAAATAGGTAATTTTGAAGGTTTACTCTAATCTTTCTGATTTCACACTAGAAAAGGAGAGGAGTGTTACTGCTGGAGCTGATCACAGCTGAGAGGCTGCACCAAGCAGAGGGTTCAATGCTTAACACCTTCCCAGGCAAGACTCCTGCCCCAGGCATGTTAAAAGGAACCTGGCTGAGGCAATGCATCCAGCCTGGGAGAAGAGAAACACATGAATAGCTTGAGGAAGGGGACTTTTTTCTTCTTTCTCTTCTCTCAAACATAGCATAAGGAATAGATTTCTAAAAAGGAGATAAACCGTTGATATTCCATATATGAATTCTGTGTAGGTTGGATTCCCACTGGCAAAAGTGGTTTTCCCTCCTGCTGCTGTGACAAATTTGAGAAATTCATAATATTCATTAATACAGTTATGACTGTGAATTTGTACTACTAGCTGAGATTTAGCAGTGATCTGGAAGAGCCTCTGAAAGAGGGTACAGACTTAAAGCACTCCAAATGCTAGCATTAAGATATATTCTAGGGTTACTGCTTCCTATGGAGTGTATTTCTATCGTGTGGAGTAAGGTGTGAAGTTTTTCCAAGAGGACAGTAAGACAGTGGGGAACTAGCAGTGCCTGCAGTGGGATTCAGGCAGGTATTTTTTAAATTGAAGTTAACTGCCTGAGAAGGTGTAGCATCAATACAGAATTAAAGTGATACACATTTGTATCTGTCATAAGTTATTAATAAGATGAGTGGTATAGAGTCTTCCTGGAGGAAAGCTAGGAAAAAAAAGTATTCTCTCAGGCTTTTGCTTCTGCAGGCAGAGTACAGGCTACCTTCCAAAGAGACATGGAGTTTATTGCTTTTTTCACATTTGGAAAAGTAGTATCAGCACAGTTAAAATCTTCTCTTGAGGATGAGCTCAGCTGGAAGGTTGCTGGTGTCGTTAGGGCCTCAAAAATTGTGTGTGCTATAGATAAGTTCTCACAAAAAAAATGTGCCTATTCCTGGTGTTTTGGTTTGGTTTTTTTGTTTTGTTTTGTTTGGGGGGTTTGTTTGGGGGTGTGTGTGTGTGTGTGGTGTTTTGTTGTTGTTGTTTTTGTTTGGGGAGGGGGGGTTGTTTGTTTTTGGGTTTTTTAATATTTTCCATTCACACATTGATCAACTCTGTTTTAGCTGCTGCCATGGAAGATCAGCATCTTCCCTGTGTTCTACTCTGTGTATGTTATGGACACATATTCTGACATATGGCAGGATATTTTATCCTTCTCTTCACCTTCTGTCCCAATCTTGAGTAAAATGCCCAACATACCATTAAGCACAATCCAAACCTTCTTACTTCATCAGCCTCTATATT
Source organism: Ceryle rudis (assembly GCA_033439905.1). NCBI lineage: Eukaryota > Metazoa > Chordata > Aves > Coraciiformes > Cerylidae > Ceryle > Ceryle rudis. The sequence goes on from JAAGNO010000833.1 coordinate 57,311, forward strand.
CCATCATTATATGAGATAAAAACAATAAAATATCAGCATTATCACATATGAGGGTGTATGTAACAGATGGTAGCAGTGCTTGTTTGCTAGTGTAAAGCTTACTGTGCATGTGCTATGTACTACTTTAAAATGCAAGACAAGCTGGGCAGTAGGGAAGTCTTCCTGCATGGTGCTGGCTACAGCTCTGTGTATTCACTCTCTAGCGAAAAAGCAGACTGCTCCATTCCTGAGAGGATCTCAGCATGCTCTCTAGGGTAAAACCAGGGCACAGAACAGGGCAGGTAGAGACAACCACCACTGAAGCCAGCCAGAAGAGAGTAAACTGTGAGCCTTTGAGTGGAGTAAGGATGTGCTATCAGCAGTGAGCAATTTTCTTTTCAGCCCGAAGATGATGGAGGGAAGGAAAGCTTCCTAAGAACCCAGGGGGATGTTTTAGAGTTAATTAAAACTGAGAAGACACTGAAAGACATAGGACTCATAGGGAAGGATGTAGAAAAGGACCACCACATAATCACATAGGAATCAAAGAGTAATTTTTGGTTTAGATACTCTTGTTTCATCTGTCTTAGCAGATCTGAAATTTTTCTCTTAATAGCCACCTTATTCTAGCTTATTAGCTTGTGCTCTAATACACTCAGCTTTAAAGACTGGGAGCCGTTTGATGTCTTTTCTTATTCTCACTTCAAAGGAAAAGGTAGGGGCAGTTCCACTACAAGGCTCTGGGCAACTCAAGGTCCAATCACAGGGGGAGAAGGCAGCAGCTAGGCAGATGTTAATACTGGATGCATTTTTGATGCACCAGAGCTAATAGGTTCAGCCCTCTAGCTGGAGAAAGGCAGAAAGGATGAGTAAAAAGAAAAGCTAATCCCATCCCTTGTAAATTGGAGCGTAAGTACTGCAGTAGCGTGAATAAAAAGGATGTGAAATACAAAGTAACAGTAATGGTACAACAGCTTTATTCAAGCTATTAAAGGGAGGATTTCTTTCCTGTTCAGTCATTTACTTGTAACTTTTAGATGGGTGCCATAAGGAGCAACTTAGGAAAAGTCATTCACATAATAGTGAAAAATAACTCCTAAGTGAGAGATGCATAAGAAAAAATATTGCAAGATTTGTCTTGATATACTTATACCAGACAGATGCAAGAAGCGCACCAGTTGACCTTCTCTAGGTTGATGGATAAAGTAGGACTTGAGAAATCCCATCTTCTCAATCCTCTAACAGTCCTATGAATGACCAGTTGTGAATTAACAACTGCTGGGTTTTAGCATTTTAACAAAGCACTAAGACGTTTCTGTCTTTAAGTGATAATACATTTTCAGACAACCTCTTTCCAGGAATACCTTCTCCATACATGAAGCTAACTTTGCCCTGCCTTCAGAGGTAGTTATCTACCTTTCCTTGGTTTACTGGATTGTCTCCTTTTTTTCCCCTCTGAGATAGTGGGCATCTAGAAACAAAGTGTTTTCATCTTTTCTTTTTTTTTTTTTTTTTTTTTTTTTTTTTTTTTTTTTTTTTTTTTTT
>JAAGNO010000836.1:7478-46093 GCA_033439905.1 Ceryle rudis
GAATGCGCAATGAAAAATACTTTTGTGAGCCAAATGAACTCTCCTGGTTTTTGTTTGGGGGTTTTTTTTTTTTTTTTTTTTTTTTTTTTTTTTTTAGACCAAGAGAAATACACTTCGATGCAGATTTTTTTTTTTCCGTCAGTGTTGATGTTTTTGTCCCTCAAACTAATTTTTCATTGCAAAGGTACACATGACCTTCAGTGTTGAAGGTCAGGAATTCAGACAGAATTTGGACCTAGATATTCCAGGCTGTTCTACAGGAACAAGTACTCGGTGCCTTCAATGGAGGAAAAAAAATGATGGGCTTTTGCACCATTGGAAAAGTCACTGCTGTCACTGATCCTGTGAAGTGCTGAGCACTTGGTGAATAGAAATCCAGGATTGGGCCCAGGACCTGGTTATTCTGTTTTTGAAGCTCAGAAACTACTTTAAGATGCTGAACATTGATGGTACATTATATCTTGCTATGGAAAAGGTCAGCCCTGTTATTGGTAGAGGGAGGGTAGCTTTTGCTTCATGGCTGGCTGACTTTTTTGGGCTACCTGGTGTAATTTATAGCTACTTATTGTTTGAAGACACCAGGCTGGGGATATTTTGTGTATGAATTTTAAAATTCAGGCTGCTGTAGTTGAATATGTGGAACAGAATTCTTCTGTTCAGGAAGAGATGGAGGTGTCTGGTCTTGTCACCCTTGGCTTCCTTTTCAGTTAGTGGGGAGAAAAAAGGCACTCGTAGGACATGAATTACCTTATCCTAAAATAGTTCAGATTCACAAGGTCCCTAAAGTAGAGGGAAATGGATACTGGCAATTCAGACAGATTGTCACTATCTCACATGGTAGCATTCATGTTGTAGATCTTGCAGGTAGGCTGTGGTGATTCCTGTTTTCTGGTTTCTTTCTGTTTGCTGCACAGCTTGTGTAACACCAAAGAACTGATGTTAAAGTGCATGAAAATTAAGAATGTACTTGGTGAAGAATTTGGATGCTTGGGCAATTTTCTTAAAATTGCTCGCTTGCTTGTTACAGTGAAGTCAGTTGCCTAAAAAACATGAAAGAATGTAAACTCCTTAATAAATGCAGAGTAATCTATCATATTTTTGGACTGTCAGACTTGGAATTTACAATTCCATGCAGAATTGGTTCAAAACTACCCAGAAATGCATTAGCTGTCATGGCCCATTTCTTCAGTGCAACCCTGGTTTTCAGTAGTGAAGTTAGCTTTTTAAGATGGCTCCAGGCGTTGTTTTATATTGATATGAGCAAATAAAATGAGGTCCTCTTGTGCCAGTCACTGTACAAACTCAATTTAGGAGATGTTAAAGTCCTGAAGAGTTTCCAGTTTAATTGTTAAATTGTGCAAAGAATGGGGAAAAAAAGAGTATTTCTCCTTTTTGCGTATGGGGAGCTGAGTGTTAGATTCCCTGTAGTTCTGTTCACAAATCAAACAGGTTGTACTTGCATAGCTGCACGCAGCAGGTGGGAAGTTCAAGTGCCCTGTTACCACTCATGAGAGGCTTAGGACCCAAAGGGAGACTGGCCTCACAAGACAGCTAAACCTGAGTGCACTGTGAGTTGCTGCTTTTTGCTATCTCCAGCCATATTGTCTCATCATTTCCCCTGCAGCTGTGTGATCTGAAGGAAAAAGGGAAGAAAGGGAAAAAACCCCAAAACCAACCAACCAAAAAACCCCAAACCCAACCAAACAAAAAACCCCTAAACAACAACAACAAACCAGTGACAAACAAATCCTTGTTTAATCTGGGTATCCAGTTGAATCAAAACCTACAAAATCATGATCTCTAGATCCCAACTGTTGGAAGTCTGACAGCTCTTTTGGATCAGTGCATGTGTCGTGAAGCTACACCATTAGTCTCTTGGTTACTGGACCTAACATCTTGACTGTAGAATCCTCTCTCAGAAAGAATCTTCCTATGCAGCTTGAAATAGTATCAACCTTCTTCCAGGTACTTTGTTCAAGTTAATAAATACATAAGTTGTCCCAAAGCACTGATTTGTATGTGTTTGGCACTGATTTTGCCAGTTTAGTGTTGTAGAAGAGACCCATAGAATCATTTGGAAAAAACTTTTAAGAACATCCCAAGTGACCGTGAGGAATACCTATTGACAAATTTATTTTTTTTGTCCGACGAAAACCTTTGAAATACCATAAAATATATAGAAAGTCTGAGTATGTGAGTGGCAGGTGGAGAAACATCACAAATTACATTCTCAATACTTATGACTTCATCTATTATTCTGTTATAGATGTGTGATTTCAGTACCTCCCAGTAACTCCTGTTTGTCCAGGTGTCAGGTAGGTGCTGGTGGACTGGACAGATATGAACCATCCAGGACAAGACAGCAGCACATAAGTCAGGTTTGCATTAACTATTCCTAGCCTGGACAGTATGTGCCCAAGTGACCTTGCCCAAGAAGATTGATGGGATCACTATGGAAAGAAAGAGTGCCATGATCAGACAGCACATTGTGGTCATAGTCATTGTGGACTATTAAATGTTGTTCTTTTGGAAATTAATTGAAAGAGAGGCACAGTTTGTCAACAGCAGTCCATGGAAAAAAAATCTGTCAAAAAAAATATATGAATGGTCTTTGGAGAGAGGACACATTGGAAGACCAAACTTCTGATAACAGCCAATTCAAGACCAAGGTCAATGAAAGAGAACCATGTCACTTGGACATGGGATATTCAGTGGTGTACAAGCTGACACCAGTTTTCCCCTGGGTGTCCTTTCTTCTTTTCCCTGTGTGCAGCCTGGCTGGAATTGTGTTGAGATTAGCAGAATTTGGATGAAAAGCTGTGAGAGGAACAACTTAGGAAGGATCAAGGAGAAAGTGAGATAATATCAAGTGGTAGTTGACACTTACTGAAATACATTGGTGTCCTCACTGAGATCCTACACATTGATAGACAAATAGAAGAGGACCAACAGGAAATTGCAAAAACATTTTTTTCTTAGTAGCTTCATAATTTTTTTCTTAAAGAATAGCATGAACTTGGTCACAGGCAGCTCCAAAACTCATTGAGAGTGGCTGTATCTATGCAGAGCAGGCATTTGCTGCATGCTCTGTAACCTAGCCAAGCTTTCAATATGGGCATCTCTTCTGTTCTAAACAACAGGACTTCTTGAACATCAGTACTCAATGATTCTTAAGAATAAACCCAAGGTCTGTTTGAACAGAAATGTGCTTCTTTTTGAATTTTTGATACTTCTGAGAGAGGCTGTTTCTCTCTTGCTATCTCCCCTGTGTGTGCAAGAAGAATTTCACTTGTGTCTTTATCCCATATTAAGCTGACTGATGAAATGGAGAGGGCTTTGCCTGGCTTTCTTACACATCCCCTGTGTCCTTAACTAAAACTGAGCAGTATAACACAGTTGCTTCCAGGTGTAATCTCGGTTAAACCTCAACAACTTTCCTTTCTCATGGCCTTTGCTATCAGCACTTAAGAAAAAGCACAAGAGGAGAATGATAAAAATTGATTTCTGTTTCACTAGAAATATTTCCCCTTTTGGCCACAGACTGAGACTGTTCTGATTCTAACCGGTCCTCCCGGGGGTTTGATAACAGTAGCTCACAGGAGGCTCTAGCTTATCTGAAGACCAAACAGTAAATTTCTCATTTCCGCTTAGTGGTGAGGTGTTTAATTGCTGCTTAGTTTCAACAGTCAAGTAATTCACATTGACGTGCTAAAAGCAGCCACTAGCAGTTAAACTTGAATCCAGGGGCTGCAGTGAACGATCCTGACATCTTTTTGCAGGCACCAGCTCTGCAGGCTGAGAGCATTCAAGTTTCTCCTCTCGAGTGGGCAAGCAATCTATAGACAATTAAGTCTGAAAAACCATGAGAGGTTGTGAAAGGCAGCTTAAGGAGAGAGGCTCCATTGGGTGAAATTTCTTGCTTGCTCAAATTCAGGTTGAAAATTAAAATCCTGCTGTCTTACTGGTAATTTGGGAGAAGTCTTGTTTAAATACACCAAGACAGGGTTGAACAGGGAATGGAGTATGTTCACTTCATAAAATTATTCATAAAATGTTATAGAGGCAGGTAGATATGGAGATGGCTCGGAGTAGTGTCTGTAATTCTGCTTAGTGAACTCAGTCCTCACTTGCACTGCTGTAAATCAGCAGTAACTCTTCCGAAGTCTAAAGCCCCACCTTACATGGGCTTTTGCGTGTTTTGGCAGTGGGTGTAGAATGCTGCTGCTAATTCAAAATCGTAGGGAGTTCGGGCTCAGTAGCAGCTTAAATCTGCCTTGTTCTCTGTGGAGTAATTGTAGGTTTGCAGCAAAGTAGCACAAGCAAATAGTCTGGTCTTTTTTTTTTTTTTTTAATGTGCCTATTTTTTGTGCGTGTCTTGTCTTTTCTGTCTGGTACTGCCAGCCCTGTGTGAGACTGCCTCAAGTAAGATGCAGAATACCCTGAACATATCTCAATATCTATATGGACACAGTGTATGCAGTGTGGAGGCAGGTAAACAATTTATTTTCATGAGTTAGAAATAGCCAGATAACTCATAAGTGTCAGAGGACAGAGGAGCTAGAGTCAATGATGCATGAGTGTTGTACCAAAGGGGGTGAGTAAATTGTTTGCTGACAAAAGTTTTCAGCCGGACTTCCGTGCCAGATGGGGACTTATGGTTGTACTGTCTTGGGTGCTGTCTGTGTGTGTTTTATTATGATCATTGTGGAGCTTGTGGCGTGATGGGTTATTAGGGGTAAACGCTGGGGTTTAGTTTCTTGGTGGGTCACACCACCAGGGTTGTTGGAGCACTGCTTCAGGGCCCTTGCAAAGGTCAGAATTCATGGCTACCAGAGAGCTCAAGAAATAATTTGCTTATTTAAAATATGCAGTCAACTGATTAATATCTTAAGAGGTGGAAATGCTGTAATTGCAGACTAGATAATACAAAGCTGCCACTCATGTTTAACACTGACACTCTTCTCCAGTTCAGATAATGCAAATAGACACAAAGAGATAAACCAAGATCAGTAATAACAGCTGCCTGATGTCCAGACTTCAGGTGTGAGGGTCCTGGATGAATTAAAGCCTTAGAGTATGAAATAGCCACAAAACTCCAGAAACTCACATCTTAGAAAAGGGTCTATAATTCCTGCTCCCTAATTCATCTCACCCTCTGTCCAATACCCCAATCTGATGGCAGTTGGAGAGTTGATATTCCCATTGTTTTCCAGTAAATGAATATATGAGTTGAAAGTAGTAGCATGGTCCACATGAGAGCTATTACCTAGAACAAAGTTTATCCATATATTTTAACTCCAAGTAGTTAATTAGCTGATTATTTATTTAAAAAAGCACACCACCACTCCAAAACAAATTCCACCCAAGCTCTACACCACTTGGCTAAAACCCCCATGTGGTTTCTCATACCCAGTCCCCAGCTGTTTGGACTCATCTGAGTTTGGTGTGTTCAAGCTCAGAACCGCAAACCAGACAATCAATACCATCTACTGAGCACAGCACAGTATAAACACAGTCAATTAATTCCTTTATATGGAAAAGGAGCTGGAATCCAACTCATCTCCTCTCTCAGGTAAATTATAGCAATAAGAGAGTTTCCCTGAGCTGAAACCAGAAGCACCAGTTTTCTGTGCACTTAACTCCATGCATGTTGTAGACAATTACAGGTTAAGTGAGATGCAATTTTATTCACAAGAGCTCTATTATCTTTAATCAGCTTTTACATAATTTCCTTTATATCTGATTGTTTTGGTTTTTAAATGTGTAAAATATTTTCTTTCAATGCCTGCATAACCAAAAGGTGAATAATCCAATGTTAAATTTACAAAAATTCTCCATTCACAGGAGCTTTAGCAGTGTGAATAGTGAAAACAGGAATACACAGACTTGTTGGGGGAAGAATTTTAAACCATTTAACCATCTTTCCATGGCTGTGCCCTAAAATGCTTTACAGAGTAAACCAAACATTTTATGAAACTGTAATATAATCCACATAACTAAGAATAAGCAAAATTATAGAAACCAGAAAAGAGGCCTTTTTTGAGCAGACTGTTTAAAAAAAAAAAAAAAAAGTAAACGGCACTGGTGATGTGCTGCTTACCACTTTCACTTGAGATCAGCTTTTTAGAATTTGATCCTGTAATATGCTAAAATTTGTAGAAATTTCTGTGAGTAAACTAATCTCTGCAGTTCTTATGAACTCTTAAGCATTGATATACCTTAGTGAAAGGCTGTCCTCACTTTCCTGAGGGCTAGAGATGGTCACACAAAATTAGACAAGAGCAGCCTTTCAAAGCCTATTGTCAGTAGGGAGAAGCAGTTCATAGCATGCACCTAAACGCTCTGTTGGAGTATGAGCTCCAAGCTGGGCACTTTGGTCCAAGGAAGAGATGGATAAACTAGTTGGAGAATAGAAGCATGCTAACAAAATGATCAAAAACCCTTAGATTTTTAAGTATTTAAAGAATATTTTATTCTTTTATTTGGGTTAAATAACATTAATGTAGTCTTCAAATATTGCATATTCTGTCTTGTGGCAGGAGATGAGGGGATTATCTACTGCTGTGTTCATGGCCACAAGCTGCCTTCAGTATTGCAAATTAGGAAAATATTTATGTGTGAGAAGGGTAATATGCTGGCTTGGGAAGTATTGGAGTCTCCGATGTCGGAGATATTTAATGTCAGATACACCTGCATCTTTCCTAAAGGAAGGTTATCTGACCCTACTTTTGGAGAGCAGGATAGACCTGATGATTCTGTATGGTGCTCTGAATCCCTAATTTTCTGCAGTTCGGTGTGGACATCTCAAGTCTGGTCACTGATATACACCTGGGTTTGGAAAAAGAAATAAATACACTTCTACCTCCCTTCTAAGCATCTCACAGGTGTGACATGACCTGGGAACTGTGTTCCTGCAGACAGATGCTTCTACATTTGACACAGAGAACTCAAACATGCCTTATTGCCTGTCTGATCTATCTCATCTCTGCTCTCTCCTGTGCTAGTGGCTCAGTCCCACCTGGTTTCAGGGCTTTATCTCTCTCCCAGCCCTGTGTGCACATTGCCTAGCTGTGGGCAGGATCTCTTTTATAAGTACTGTTATTTATTCAAGAGCCAGTAGAATCTAAGAAACCTTTACTGAGCAGGTAAAGGTAAAATGGGGTGCTGCTGGACTTGCTACTCTCTAACCAAGAAAACATGTTCTGTAATATCTTGGTTAATGAAGTGACAGCCTTGGCTGCAGTGACCACAACATTGTGGAGCTTGGAATTCTGGTGAGCACACTGAAGGTTAGTTCCAAGACAAAGGTTTTAGATTTTAGAAAAACAAACTTTAGCTTGAGTAGGGTTCAGCTTGAAGGGATCCTGTGGGAAACTTCCATGGAGGATAAAGGAGCTAGTGAGTGCTGGGAGTTTTTCAAGAACACTCTTCTAGAACCCGTTCCTCCGCTCTAAAGGCAAGGGAAGTAGGTGGAGCAAGAGACCCCCTTGGCTTAACTATGAGCTTGTGGGTCTACTCGGAACCGAAAGGGAAATGTACCAGAGGTGGAAAAGTGGAACATTACCTGTTGAAAATTACAAAGGCATTGCCAGGGTATGCAGAGATGCAGTTAGGAAAGCAAAAGCTCAGCTTGAGCTGAAATTGGCCAGAGATGTCAGAAACTTCAAGAAAGGGTTCTTCAGATATGTTAACAAGCAGAAACAGGAGAATATTGGCCCACTATTAAACAGGAGAGGTGAATTAGTCACTAGCAATGCTGAAAAGGCAGAGGTCTTCAACACTTCCTTCACTTCTGTCTTTACCAACGGTGTTGAGACCCAGGACATGGGAACAAAAATCCAGATTGATATAGACATAGACCCACCATCAGTGAAGGAAGAGTTGGTGTGTCAACTGTTACAGGAGATTGATCCATACAAATAGATAGGCATGGATGACATCCACCTGAGGGTGTTAAAAGACCTGGCTGATGTCATTGCAAGGCCATAATAATCTCTCCATAATCTTTGAGAAATCACAGAGATTGGGAGACATGCCTGAAGATGGGAAGAAGGCTAATGTCACCCCATCTACAAGAAAGGTTCCAAGGAGGACCCAGGTAATTATAGACCCATTAGCCTCCCTTCAATTCCTGGGAAAGTTATGGAGCAGATCCTTCTGGGAACTATCACAAGTAAACTGACGTATGTGATTGGAAAAAGCCAACATGGATTCACCAGGGGCAAATTGTGCCTGACAAACCTGATCGGCCTTCTATGAAAAAGTAACCCACTTGGTTGATGCACGGTGTCTACCTGAACTTCTCCAAGGCTTTTGACATGGTCCCCAAGGACAAGGACATCACCAGCAGAGATAAAGAGTCATTATCCCACTCAGCACTGGTCAGACCACACCTTGAGTACTGCCTTCATTTTTTGTGCCCACTACACAGAAAAGATGCAGATGGGCTGGAGATCATCCAGAGAAGAGCCATGAGGACAATCAGAGGACCGGAAGACCCGCCATATGAAGAAAGGCTGAGAAAAATGGATTCATTCAGTCTTGAGAAGAGATGGCTTAGGGGAGACCTTGCTACCATACCAGTACATAAAAAGGTGGCTACCAAGAAGATGGAGACTCTCTTTTTACAAGGAGTCACATGGAAAAGACAAGGGGTAATGGGTACAAGTTACTCCTGGGGACCAATTGGAGTCTGACTGGACTCCAGAAGAAAATTTTTCACCATGAGAAAAATTAGACATTGGAATAGTCTCCCAAGGGAAGTGGTAGTTTCTCCTACACTGCACAGTTTTAAGACTCAACTTGACAGGGTTCTGGTCTGCTTTATTTAAATTATATATATAGTTTACCTCAAAAGGTTGGACTAAATGATCCTTGAGGTCCCTTCCAATCTGGTGTTGTATGATTCTGTAGGTGAACACAGAGTTTTTTCTTTTATTTTACACCTCTTAACTTGACAGTTTTACATGGTTATGGCTCCTTTTTACCACCTCACCTGCAAATAGCAAGTTGCTGCCCAGCACATGAAGGTGTTACTGCTGTTCAGAGAGAAGGTTTTCCAGCATGTGATAGACATTACACAGTGTTTTATAACCTTTTTTCATAGAAACAGTAGACCCATTTGGTTGAAACTCTCTAGAGTACACTTACCAGAGATGCAAACCTGAGAAGAAAAATAAATCCAGTTTGTAAGATGAAAGTTTGCCAGATCTATGAGCAATTTGAAGCAAGTTTTATATACCGTAGTAATTGGCAAATCCTGGGAATCCTGGTAGGTGTAATATATGATGGCATGTGTAACATATGCCTCAGGTCTTCCCTCTGCCAAACCAGAACATTTTGGTGGTCAAAGCCCTCACAGCCACATTGCTAAAAATCTGAGCAAAGGGACTTTCCCTTCATTGTGTCAAAGCACTGAAAGCTGTACCACATAGACAGCTGTCAACAAGTCAAACTGGATCCTGAAGCAGAGGTACCCATGAGAACAGCTTAGGTTTCCAAGTTGCAGCACTTACTATATTGCTTTTGTACCTTTGGTAACACCTTGTAAACCCACCAGAGCATAAAATTGACTCTCCCCACCCATTCCTGAGCATCTCTCTAACCAAGTGTAATTGCCTTCATCTAAAACCCCCCCTCATTTTTAAATGCTGCTTCCTCGTACAGGTGTTTGGACTTCTGTTGTTTCTGGTGGCAGTGCTTGGGACTGAAAGGCAGCTAATGGGGATGGCTTCCCTCCTGCTGTTTCCTAGTGATAATGCCTGTTGGCTTAGATCCAGTATTTGCTCAAGTACTTTCATGTCACATCATGGGTTACAGAGCAGTCCTTGGATCATGAAGACACCGGGGAACAGCCAGAGAGAGGCTGCCATGGGGTCAGTCAGGAGCTCAGCTCACCTTGCTTTGTGCCTGGGCAAGGGATCACTGAGCAGATTTGTCTCAAGGAGCCATTAAACAGTAGTGCTCAGCAATATTATATTTTCTAAGACAAAATGTTCTTGCTCCTATTGACCAGAATAGAGTCCTCTCTTGCCTTTTGTCTTCTTATTGCTTCATGTAGCATTGATTAGCAGCTCAGGATTCAAGATTCCTGAGAGATGTGGTGTAAATCTTTTTATTCCTGGCTGTTGTATGAGACATGCTGGTCATTGCCACCATAACTCCCTGGGAGTGGTGCCAGTGATACCTACCATTGTCTAAATAAATAGCCCAGGGATGTGAGCCTCTGTAGCCTGTACTGTCCTTGGCTGCAATTGCATGTACCAGCAGCAGTGAAACACTGGGGAGCTTCATTTATTTTTCTCTTGAACCTAAAATGTTCAGCACCTTATGCAAAGAGGTCCTGAGTGGTCTCAAGGGGATGATGTTTATTTTCCCTCTGTTGCCTATTCCCTTTCTGAAAGAAGGAAGATCAATGGACTATTTCAGCTCACATGACCTCTGGGAATAGAGGATGCTGTCAGAGTATTTTAATTTATTTTTTTTTAAGAAAAGGAGATTAAAAAGGAGAAAGATTTAAAAAAAAATTGGAGGTTTAAATACACCTTCTTCCATGACCCCTGTCCAAAACCAATATTATCCTAATAAAATAATGTGTTGCTTGTATTTAATTTTTTTTTTCTCAACAAGAACTCTGAGTTCATTTGTTCGTTTTACATTGCCTGCTCGGAACAGTGTAGCTCTATGAGGTTAAAGAGATCCTCCGAGAAAGATCCTATTGATTTTAATTACCGAGAAACAGCCCACAGGGACAAAAGGACTTTGGCTGTTTATTTAGCCATCGTTGTGCTGCAGTATTGTGTAAGGAGAGATCAAATCAGTTGCCCTCATTATTACAATAATAATAAGGCAGAAAAGGTGCTTCAGGGCCTTGGGATTTTTTTTTTTTTTTTTAAGAAGCAATAACCTCCACCACTCCTCCCACTAATAAAAGGCAGACTTGAGGAACAAGGAGCAATTACTATTAGTCAATATTAATTCAATTATGCTACTGTTATTTATATCATGTAAAGGATTGATTAATATTTCAGAAATATCCCAACCAAACCAGGGGCCACATCTTTTCTTTTCAAATTGATTTTTATCACTGCTAAATGCACATTGAATGGTTTCTACTTCCTTTGGACTGAAGCTAAAGTTAATTAGTTATTCAGCATAAACAGCAGCTAAACCATGTACCCAGTGGTACAATGAGTGTTTATAATAGTATCTGGGTTGAGAATACACCTACTTGAGTGTTAAACCGGAAACCCTCCGGGGATGATTGAGTGTTACTTGCCTTGGATCTCTTCCTACCCTTTCTGGACTAAGCCCAAGCCAGGTTTATGGTCATGCTGGTGAGAGCAGAAATAATTTTGTTCTGTTTATGCTATTTGCTACTTTTAGTTTTTTGGAGCCTGTGCTTCCAAGTTGGTCTCTGCTCTGTGACTTGACATGAGTTGCCTCATGAGAATGTACTATTTCTCTGTGGGTATTCTCGTGATTAAATACTTCCTGACAAATGCTTAATACTTTTGGCTAGAAGTCCCCAAACAGCCAAATTACAGCACTTTATGTGAACTGTGTCTCAGATCTCACTTGTGCCTTAAAGAAAAATTAACATATACTCTTGTTGGCATTGATCTTGTAAAACTGTGCTTGAGCAACCCAAGAGAAATCCAGCAGATGGGTGTATGCAGAGGCTGGCTGGGTAAAAGTCAAGTGTTTTAACATGGAGGTGAGCAAAGCTGCAAACTGTTGTTCAAGATAGAATTAGTCTTTCAAACACCTTGGCCGGGCAATGCGTAGATGCATGTTGTTATTCATATGGAAAAAATAATGGAGCTGCAACTCATTGAAATGAAGCTGTAATTTAGCTGTGATCTGTGGGAGCCCTATGCTTGTTGAGGACTCTGCAGGAGGGCTTTAAAGAGAGCCCAGGGAGAAGCAGTTTAGCTGTCAGCATCATTTGCAGTCTTCTGTGCAAAAGGCATGGCAGAAGGTGACTCATTGTGCAACAACTCAGCAACTGACTTCACACTTAAGGGTTTTCTTTATTTTCCTTTGAATCATGGCATTGGGAAAGGTTTTACTGGTTCTTGTTCTGCTTCAGTGGAAGCTTTTTGAACTTCAGAAGATGTCACGTGTGCCTTTAGCTATTTAAGTCATCCTGTGGGCCACCAGATCTGTGTTTCACTGACTACTTGTGTGACAAATAGAGATCCTAAATATTTCAAGCAGAGAGGTTTTAGCTGGTAAGGTTAATGCAGCAGAGCACTGGGCATGTGTTGCAGGTTAGTATCTTGTTTAAATAATAAGTTGGTCGTTCTGCAGCTGATGCTTCTTTAAATGTCCAAAGATGGTGTAGATGTGGCCAGAAGGCTATAGGTGGCATGTTTCTGAGCTGAGAGCTGCAGCATTGCCTAAGGATGTGGGAAAACTCTCCAGGTACAGGAGCTTTCCCAGTGGCTTGCTTTTATAAGGTGGATTAAAATAGTTGACATCAGAATACCTTAGTAATATTTCACCTTTTTTTTAAATGTATCAGTTTACTGTTTGACTAGTTATTCAAAATGGAGTGCATCAACTGAAACAGATTGTCTTCGTCATGCTCGCTTTTTAACTGAATTTAACTGAAATGGTCTGTTCCTGACTGGTAAGAGCCACTGTTGATAGTTATGGTAGGAAGTAGCACAAGTGGATTTAGAAAGATGATGAGCAGCTAATAACAAAAAACTAAGATGGGTTTAAAAATTGCATTTTAGGTCTTATAACTGTATCCCAGGTTTGAAGACTGTACATTTAGTACTTCATTTTTCCATCAAGAATGTGGGCTAGGAACATACTTCTTTAGATTTTCCATGATTGGGCCATGATTTGTGCTATTTCTGTCCTGTTCTATCCCATTTTGTTACTATTCTGTTTCTGCGATCAACCTACACTTCAGAAGTTGTCAATATACAAAGTCTGTGTCTAAGAAGAAAAATAGAAAAAAATAAGTTTATGTTCAATGTGATAACATGGACAAAGGATGGATGATGACACTATTTTGGATCACAGATACTGTGAAAGAGGTGTCTCTTAATGAGAGGTCAGAATTAGCTGATGGAGAAGTAGCTGCAATTAGTAATTTGGGAAAAATTGATTTCTAAGGAAAGATTGTCTTACATGTGCAGAGATAAGCAAGTACAAAATGCAGGATGTCTTGACAGTCTGTAAAACTGTATGTAAATATCACAGATGATCATGGTTCATTCTATGGAAACTGTGAGTGTGAGCTGGGGTGTTGGCTGGCTGTATGGATATATCTGAGTATGTTTCTCCAGACAAACTTTTTCAGGCAGGCAGTAAACACTAACTGAGTTGCTGTAGCAACATACAGAACAAGGTAGGCTACCTGGCCAGGTATTTACTCTGTTGTGTTGGGTTTTTATTTTGTTTTATTTATTTTTTTTTAATTTGCACTGATATCACATATGTTCTGAAGCTTCCAGTTAAGGTCTTCCTTTCCAGATACCTGGAGCTTAGAGCTGTGCTCCAGCTACACTAAGATTAACAAATAATTAACTATAACATAGGCTGTGACTTTAGGTAAAGTTCTTCCTTTCATCTGTGACTTAGCTCTTTACTGTTAAACTGCACTCCCTATCTTGTCTAAGTTTTAAATCTGTTTTAAGTTCTTGGTAAGACCCATTAAATGATGTCTTTAGTGTCTGTAACTCAGCCCTCAATTTGGAATCTGTCATATTAATGTTTCTCCAGTGCCTCCATGTCAGTCCCAAAGACCTGTTCGCCTTTTGTCCTCTTCTCCCTCCTTCTCTTATCTCCCATTTCCCTATATTTTTGTCTTTCTGTCTATTCCATCTACGTACAAAGTATGCCAGTCTCTTTCATTTCATATATTCCGGATTTACTGCTCACACTCTTCTTGTTGGCTTCCAGTTTTGTCCTCAGCTCACATGCAAGGGGCACCTACAGCTGCTGCTTCAATTTCTGCTCTCCTGAAAACCTTTCCTTTACTGCAATACTTTTTCTTTCGGTAAGTATGAAAAACCTGTGGAAGTCATTGCTACCTGCTAGAAGAGCTGTTGAAAGTCCAGAGAGGTCCCATGTCACCTCTATGCATGCTTTCTCCTATCCTTATACATTAGACAGCTTGTCTACTGGCTGCTGTAGGGGAGTGTATGTTAAAATCATACCCAAAGCCTAAGGATCATAAGCTGTTTTAGGCAGACACTCTCGCAGAGATGTGGGGGTGTCTGAGAAATTTTCTGAAAAATTTCTGGGAAACAGAGTGAAGCTGTCTCAGATTTCTCCAATATTTATGACCCTCTTTTGCAAGCTAATTCTTACCTGGCATATGATTATTTATATATCTTTGCTAGACATAATATGAATGGTGTTAATTGAGTCTTGCAAGGGAATTTTTCTTGTATCTATGGAGATTTATGGGTGGGGCCCGATCCCAAATTAATTTATAGCAAATAGGTTCATTATGCTTAGGTGGTTGTATGACAGCATTGCAGAATAGAGAATCTTGATGTTTCACTTTTGAATCAGGAGAAGGGAACAAAAAACTTCTCCTGCTCACTGCCTTGGTCATAGCTTTTGCTTATGGTTATAGCTTAACACAACTACTCATCAAATAACTATGTATTTTTATGATCACAGGTAGGGTGGTTGGTGGTTGCGTAGGCACAAAAGATTTAAAGCTGTTCTATTTTTGTTTTTTTTCTTTTTGAAAGCTACATTAATTGTTCTGATGTCTGAGCATCTGCCTGATACGCATTGTTGCACCTGCAGACTGGGGAAGACAATAGCTAAATACAAATTTATTGAACAGCCAAGCTATAAACCCTGAAGTTAGCACAATATTTTAATGGAAATCATACTTCGTCAAAGGCACATGTGTCAAATTTTCTTGCTGGAGATTACAGTCCATCAGTAACCAGAATTAATTAAAAATATCCCACCAGACTTATCCACTGCTCTGCTGTTTCTATGTATAGCTTTTTAGCTTTATAAACTAATGGCTAATTGCAGGGAGGCATGTGTCTTTTATTAATTCAAATGCATAAACTGAAATGTCGTGCTTTTTAAAGGAATTCACTTTTCTGATAACTCATCCATTCAATTTTCTGTGGCAAAACCAGTCTTTAAATAATTCTTCAGCTTTCATTTTATGTATTTTTACACTGTTAACTAGTGAAAGCTGATTCATTATCCACTGTCCTAAGTTTACCTAGTCTCAATAACTCACAAGTTCAGGTCACCCTGCAGTGCCTCCTTTCGCCTTCGCTCAGATACCATGTCTAACTGAATGGAATTGACCTGTTTAAGGCCTCTTCACTCCAACTAAATTATTTGATCATAGCCACAGACATCTGTTAGGGGCAGTAATTGGTTGTTTATAAGAGCAGAGGAGAGCCACCAGCAGCTACAGCAGCGGCAAGACAATAAAGGCAAGGGACAAGCATGGAGGGCATGTAGACAGGTCCTGACAGACCACTGTCTGCTTGAGATAAGCAATGCAGATTAGTTATATGCACTCTATCTCACCACTGGGGCCTAATAATCCCCTTTAGCACTCATTCACAGTTATGTAGCAGACAGAAAACTAATATAGGGGGGAATCTGGTCCTGCTGCCTCACCACAAATCTTGGACACAGTTTCTGGAATCCATGGGATTTTACCGTACAATTAGTTTTAAATGTCAATTTCATGGCGGCTCATGAGATGGAAAATAGAAGAATAGTAGGTAAAGATACCCATTGCAAACTAGATTATTGGAGAGTGAAAGATGGCTATTCAAGATGTGGCTGTCACTACTGCTTCCTGGCTTGACATCGCCAATGTGAACATCGAGGTAAAGGATGACAAAAATGTAACTCGAAGGGCTGAATTGCTGGAAAGAAAAATGACATGGCATTTCTGTGCTGTTTGTGTACAGCAAGGAGACAATGTGGATTTTAATTGATTTGCAAAACCTTGTTGCAATTATCATGGAACATAAGATGGTCTTGCTTGAGGGTGACTCACAGTGGCAGGAAGCATGTAAAGTAGTGTGCAACACACTGTGTTTGTCCTGTTAGAGCTGCACGTGTTTTCCCATACTGTCAAACCAAAGCACATCACACCTTGTGCGTGTTGCTGGTCACGTTTCCAAGGAGATGCTGGGATTCCATTAAGAGAACTCCATTTTCGCATTCAAATGTTGAACTAAGTAATTTGTAACCACATGCACAGCTAAAAATGCATTTGAAAAAGCAGAAAAATGCCAGAATAAGGCTTAAGGTGATGGAACCAAAAGCCTGTCATAAATGTGGTTGTCATTAAGCTGTGCCACTCATTTCATGGACAGCAGTCCCTATCAGTGTGATGTATCTCTGTGCTCATATGCAAAGGGGTAAAAATACTGTTCTCCAGAAATGTCAAGGTTTTAGTGGTGCAAAGAAAGTGACTCTGGCTCCTGAGCTTTTCAAGTCATGCTTCTTGAAATCTAGTAATTCTTTATGCAAATAATCATAAAAGCTTATTCAAGACATCAGTGGGAAAGGAATCTAATCTCAAATCACTTTCTTTAAAACTATTCCTACTACTCAAGGATATGTTTTTAAAAAATTTCATTTTACAGTCTGTATTGAAAAAAAAATCATATTATCCTCCAGAAGCCAACAAAAGGATCCATGCTGCATTGTTCCACTAGTGACACAGTTCTGCACCTTACTGCTAATGACATCTTTACTTTGATGTCTATTTATTCTCTTTATCAGCAGAGATAAACTTTCATGAGCCAAAACTCCTTTTGTGTCTTCAGCATGTTTGTTTTTTCACCCTTCCTCCCTTCTGTATCCAGTATGGAATTAGCAACATACTGAAAATTCACATTGCTGAGTCTCTTACAAGTAATAAAGTAAAACACCTGCTTGTAGTGCATATAGGCACCTACTACATAGTAGTGGCAGGTATTTTTTTATGCATGTAATGTCTTGCTCTCCCAAAAGACTCCCTGTTGCTCTTTCTTTTGTCATTTTGTTTGTGTCATCTTTCTTCTGCCCTGTTTTGGCTGTGTCCAGCCTCTTGGGGCTTTTTTTTTGCCGTGGTATACACACTGCCCAGACATTACCAAACATGGAGTTATTCTTCTTCCTCTGATGAGAGGTGAAATCTTTTCAGCCAGTGTCACAAGCACACACAGTTTCTTGTGTGTATTACTGGAACTGTGTGTGGGTTTTTTTGGTGGGGGAATGAGCAACGAAAATTGATGACCTAAAAGCCTGGAATCATCTTCCCTGTTTAACAGACACCGTTTAAAATTTCTTGATTAATGTGCCTTTGACACAAAATAATTTTTGCAGTCATCCTTCTCTGTTTGATACTGTGTATTAGATATCCCAATATCACATTCATGTTCTACAGAGCTCCCTCTCCACACACATCCCCAAGAAGTCCTGTGCTTTTGGTATGACTTTCACATGCAATACGGAACCCAGTTTGGAAGGGGCATAGATTTTCATGGGTTATAAGACTTGCATGTAGAAGGCGCCTCTATTGAGTTTTCTGTGTTAATTATAGGATCTTCAAAACTCGCCAGATAGGGGCAGAATACTCACCCACTGTAAATCCACGTAGCTCTGTTGAAATCAGCAAGGCTTTGCTACTTTACATACCTGCTCCATGTTTTTTATCTGGGATTTTTTTTTTTATTCTGCAGTGCCAGCTAGAGAGTTATTGTGCAAGCAGCTGTAAAGCACAGCAATGTTTTTGACTCCATCTACATGTCCTGTATTTGTTATCTAATTGCCAATAGACTGAACTGCAAAGGGCCTGCATTTTTCAGCTAAACGACCTGTAAGTAGCAGGAAATCTTATGGTTTTACCTCTTTGGCCAAGACAAGAGCATCCACTTTTTACATAATGAGAGAAATCAACTGTTCTTTATCAG
Organism: Ceryle rudis; assembly: GCA_033439905.1. Lineage (NCBI taxonomy): Eukaryota > Metazoa > Chordata > Aves > Coraciiformes > Cerylidae > Ceryle > Ceryle rudis. The sequence continues at coordinate 25,403 of JAAGNO010000836.1, forward strand.
TGCTTTTTGTGCAATTGCAAATCTTTAAAGCCTAGCCGCTGCTTGGATTTAACAACTGCATCCTAACCCTCCATACATCAGGAACATGCAGGTCACTTCTGTACAACTGTAGTGAATACCATTATTTGTAACTAGATTAAGCTAAAATTCAGCCTCAGATGTTCATGCAGGGATCCCTGGCTGTGCAGAGGGAGCAGCATGCTTCCATTCAATAGGGGATTGCAAGCCTTTATTTGACTTCAAGTTACAGATTGTTTTGTGAATTATAATTAAATAATAAATTAGTGATATGAGTTCATCTGGTCCCTTTAGATTTCTGAGTGGTTGTAGACTCTGCAATTATATGAAGAGCAGAACTTAAGTCCTTACTCATGTATGGACACACTTATGGGGTGTGAAGAAACACCTCTCAAGTTGAAGCCCCAGTGTTTATAACTGTAATTTCTTATTTGGTCATATGAGCAGACCTGATTCCTTGTTATTTTGTTGTGTCTTCCTCAGTACATTCAGTCCCACCCAACAAAGGTATTGCAGAAATGACCTGCATGATGGGTGGCTTTTTTTTCCTGGGAATCCAGCTGGAGATGCAAATTGCATTTTCGCAGTCCCACATCCCATGTCAGACTCCAGCCACAGCTTTGTCTTGCAGATGAAGAATCTCAGAGGTACAACAGAGAATGTGCTGGGACACCACGGCTCAGTTTTGGGGCTGGTCTTGTTCAATATCTTTATCTAGATGAGGGGATCAAGTGCTTCCTCAGCAAGTTTGCAGATGGCACCAAATGGGGTGGGAGTGTCAATCTACTTAAGGGTAGGAAGGCTCTGCAGAAGAATCTGGACAGGTTGAATTGATGAGCCAAAGCCAACTGTATGAGATTTAACATGGTCCTGCATTTCTGTCACAACAACCCCTGGCAATGCTACAAGCTTGGGGATGAGTGGCTGGGAAGCTGCCTGGCAGAAAAGGACTTAGGGGTGCTGGTTGACAGCCAGCTGACTATGAGCCAGCAGTGTGCCCAGGTGACCAAGAAGGCCAATGGCATCCTGGCCTGTATCAGAAATAGCGTGGTCAGTAGAAGAAGGGAAGTGATCGTGCTCCTGTACTCAGCACTGGTGAGGCCACACCTTGAGTACTGTGTTCAGTTCTGGGCCCCTCACCACATGAAAGACATTGAGTTGCTGGAGTGAGTTCAGAGAAGGACAACCAAGCTGGTGAGGGATCTGGAGATCAAGCCCTGTGAGGAGAGGCTGAGGGGAGATCTTCTCACTGTCTGCAACCACCTGAAAGGTGGTTGTAGTGAGGTGGGTGTGGCCTCTTCTCTCAAGGAAATAACAACAGGACTAGAGGAAATGCCCTTAAATTACACCAGGTGAAGTTTAGATTAGGTATTAGGAAGAATTTCTTTACTGCAAGAGTAGTCAGGTGCTGGAATGGGCTGCCCAGGGAGGTGGTGGAGTTGCAGTCCCTGGAGATGTAGATAAGGCATTTCAGGACATGCTCTTGTGGCATGGTGAGGTGGGGTTTTGGTTTTTTTTTTTTTTTTTTTTTGGATTGACAGTTAGATGCAGTGATCTTGGACATCTTTTCCAGCTGTGACATATCTGTATTCTAATGAAATAATAAATTACAACTAACAGTTGTTAACAATTATTCTTATTACTAAAGTCCATTCAGGCAAATACTTATACCAGCCACATTTTCATTCCTGTAGGATTCTGGCTCGCCTGATGTGGTGGGATGTTCTGCTGTCTCTCTGCACCGAAGGCAATTGTTGGTGTCTTCTGGCTTATCCTCACTTCTTCAGAGTGACAGTTCAGCTTAATGTTCAATCTAGTTTGTCTAATTATTCAAGTGTGGGCTCCTAATAGCACAGATTAGTCAGATCAGCAGGTGGGCTTAAAATCAAAAATATAATAATTGATATCACATTGGCCAGTCTAATCAATGCGGGCTGATAGCATCTGCTTTACTCTGTGCTGTTGTATTGTGAATCAAATCTCCAAATTGAGCCAAACTATTTCTAGAAGAAATATTATCACCACTTGGCTTTAGCAGCCCTTCTGAGCTCTTGCAAGATCCCTAGAGATAGAAAGCAATATGTGTTCCTTTCAGTTAAATGTAGTTTAGTTTTCAAGTGAAAAAGAGCCCCAAGAAATACAGGAAAAACTAAGCCATCCTTGGATGTAATATGCCTCTCTCTGTTATAACTAAAAGATAGATACCCTTTTGATTTTTTTTTTCCTTATCACCATATTAACTTCCACTAATATCTTACATAATATGACCAACTCCATCACAAAAGATTTATTTCAGGAGACAGTCTAGGTCAGGCTTGATGAGGGTCTGAGCAACCTGATCTAGTTGAGGGTGTCCCTGCTCACTGCAGGAGAGTCGGACTAGATGACCTTTGGAGGTCCCTTACAACCTGGGGCATTTTATGATTCTATGATTCTGTTTGTTCTTGTGTCCCCATCCCAAGTTGAAGTCATGTGCAATGCAGCTGACTTTTCTTTCCAATTAATCAGGTAACTTTTATTTTCAAGTAGGGCCAAAGAAGTACTGTTGTGTCCTGAAGCCAGTGGTGGTAAATTTTGTACAGGTCTATAATTGCTGTAGGATTTTGCTCTGCTGTCCTTTATTACCTTTGGAGAGGGATCTATCTCCTGTGTCACCTTCTTTAACACAACGTATTTCTGTGACCCAGAAGAGCAGAGTTCCTGGACAATGCCTTCATCCTAAAATTTTATGTGACTAGTATTCCAGGATTTAAATCATGGGTTACCTAGCAGATAAGTACTGACCTTTTCAACTTCACTTCTATTAAAATGTAGTGAATATGGGGTGAGTTCTGTTCTGGTCTGGGCCTGACAGAGGTCATTTAGATGTAAGCCTCACTGACATCAGTGCAGTGCAGCCTCCTACCGTGTACCCTGAAGCATGACCTTGAGGCTGCTCAGGAGCTGCCTCCTGGTCTGCTTGTAGTATTCTGGGAATTGGCTTTTGTGCCAAATTACACTAAATTTATTTTGGCCAGGTGGGAATTGATGACCAGCACAAACAGGGGACATTGGTCATCATCTGCCAATGTGTGGCAGTGTGTGCTGCCAGCTGAGATCATTTCTGGATGCTGCTGAGGTTTTGTGTAGAACCGATTGTAATTCTTTGATTGTTACTTTGTGGTTCTTTTATGTGTTACATGCAAAAGAAATAAGGAGGAAGTTCTTTACCACGAGACTGGTGAAGCACTGGAACAGGTTGCCCAGGGAGGTGGTTGAGGCCCCACCCCTGGAGACATTCAAGGTGAGGCTTGACAGAACTCTGAGCAACCTGCTCTAGTTGAGGATGTCCCTGCTCTCAGCAGGGGGGTTGGACTAGATGACCTCTAGAGGTCCCTTCCAACCCAGACATTTCTATGTTTCTCTCTTTCTCTTCTGATTTCTTATGCTATTGTGAGCCTTAGGGGTCAAAGCATCTTTTGTAGCATTGTTATATCTACCCTACTTGTTGTAGTATAGCAAATAGATGAAGCTTATCATACGATTCATAACATGAATGTCTTAACTTGATTAATTGGCTTTTAAATGCTTTTATACACAAGCTTACACTCATTTGATCTGTCTGCTCACGTGTTATAATACAGCACGTAGTAAATAATGGTGAAGAAAGAGTTTGAATAGCGAATTTGGTGGTTCAGCATGCAAACTGGCACAGAATGATTTCCATTGAAAGCAAAACCTTTCCAAGCTCTGATGGTATGTTTTTTATTCTTGATGATTTGGCTAATCTTTGGTTTCTCTTAGAAAAGCTTATTTCACCCAGTTTATAGTTTTTATGAATTCACAGTGGTTTCCCCTGGGACATCTCAAAATGCTTCATAGATTTTCACTTTTCACAACCCTCTTGTGGATTTGGCAAGTGATACTGCCAGCTTCATAGGTGGGAGGGCCTGGTGTTGAGACAGTGAAGTGATTTGACTGTGGTAAATCAGAGAATATCTGATATGAGAGGCTTGGTCTCTGGCCTTTTACCTCACGGTTCCATACCTTGACCACAGACATGAGCTCTCAGTCATCAACAAAGACCTATGATGGAGTCTCGTTCCCATTTCCCTGTGACTACCTCTCGGCAGTGCTCCCCTGCTCTGGCCAGGCCAGTGTCTCTGCCCCTTCTGCAGTTTCTAGAGAAACCAAATCTATGGGAAATTGTAAAGAGGTAAAGTACTCTTTATGATATTTGCCTTAGGTGCTGATTTCTTGCTCGAAAAATGGATCTGCTTTCTTCTAGTAAAGTCACACAGTTACTTCATTCATTGGCAGAATACTAGATAAAAGTGATTGCTTTTCTGCCTCCTGAAATAAGTGATAATAGTGATAATTATATAATAATAACAACAAAACTGGATTAAGTGCTTTTACTGTTCTCTGAATTTTGAAGGGAAGAGCAGACTGTGTATTTCATTGCTAGGTGAGTAATTTGGATCAGGACATTATCTCCTTTAGATTTCTAATACTTTGACATCACTATACTATGTTAAGACAAGGAAGAAAACCAGGTAAGATAGGTGAAAATCTTAGTTATTGCAGGGCAAGAATCAAGTCTTGGGGCACAGCTTTGGGGGTCAGGAAATTAAATGTGTTCAAAGCTCTGTTATAATTTACATTGTTACACAGATATCTGAGCACTTGGATTGAAAAGGATTTTCAAACCAAATAAGAATATGATAAGAACTTGAGACCTTGGGGCCATCTGAAAATCCCAGGAACTCCCCAGGAACTGAATTTTGACTTTTAGTCCTGGAGAGTTCCCACATTCTTGTTATGTCCAGCAGAGAAATAATAATTTGCAAAACACTGGTGCCACAGTGTCTTTATTTCAAAGATCTCTGAATTTTTAACAGCAGGAGGCATTCCTGAAAATACAAGGATATGAATTTCAAAACCTTTGCAACAGGGTCAACAGAGAAGAGGTGTGTTCTACGTGTTAGCAGTGATTCGGCTCAGAGATGGGCTAAATTTTGGACTGAAGTCCATTTTGTGCATAAGTCTTGAGGCCAGCAGGACTCGGGCAAATGCAAAATGTACCATGTGACAGATGCTTTACTTGCTATGTGTCGAATGAAAAGCTTATTTCATAACAGGCCTGGATCAAGAACTACATGTGGGTGTTATCTCTAAAGCTTAACTCAACTGTTCAGCACAGTCAGATTGTTTTTAAACTCAAGAGGAAGTGACTAGCTAGGGAACTGGGGTAGAATATTCATTTGTTTTACAACCAAAGGTGCCTTTATCTTCGGATACTCAAATGTGAAAGTATATTTGTCTCCCACTGATGAAATATAATATTGATGTCACCTCCAAGAAATATAGTGTAATGTATTGCTTTTCCTTCTGTTTTGCACCTATTGTAAACATGCAAACACCCGTGACACCCCGCTATGATGGCAGCCAATAGACTAAACACTTACCCTCGCCGCTGTTGTGTAACCATGGGCAATTTATCTACGTCTCACCTCTCTTAAAACACTTTTATCAAAATTGGCGGTCAAACAGCACTGAACCATGGTGGCCTCAATCTTAAATGCTGTGGTGCAGATTTTAATTTGGGAAAGATTAATGCACTCTCAAGTGTTAATGCCACAGCTTTCTGTTATCTACATTGATGGGTGTCAGCTAATTTCTGCAGAAGGATTGTAAAGCAAACTGTGCATGTTGATGTTTCAGAAACCTAAGCTCCAGAATGGCTAGATAATAGAGAGGGGAATGAAACTATTTTCTCAAATTTCTTTTAAATTAGAAAATGTTTCCCCTGTCTTTCTAAAGCTGAGCTACTGAGTCAATTCCACTCAAGCTGATTCTTGAAGATACAGGGAATATTTCATTTAAAGGAGCAGTAAAAGTGTCAAAAAATACTTTATCAAGGTTGCTTTTAGATTGAAGATAACAACCCCTCTTATAACAAATATAGACCCCCTTTGTAATTTCCGATACTGTAAAAGATCTTAGTCATCTTAGTCTCTGTCTCCATCATCTCTCATGGATTTTTTTTCCTTGTCTGGCTATGTAAAATGTCTTAATCAACAAAAGCCTCCCCCCCCTTTTTTTTTCCATTTAATAAAATGACAATAGCTGGTATGCATTGACTAGTTTATTTTTCAGCTTCATACAGTTTAACAAATACAGCTGGAGTTTGGTCTGTTTTTTGAGTAGACTTTCCTAACTGTGAAGAAGATGCTGCCTGTGAGGAAGATGATGCACAATACCTTCGAAATTCTATTTGTACAGACTAATTTACACAGGAAGAGGAGGGGGGAAATGCAATTAAGCTCATAAAATTTGCTCCAGCAATGATCCAGGTCAAGGGGCTAGTAGTGAATTGCATGAATAACAGTCACTCACCCAGCCACATTAAACAGTCTTGGTATCATCCAAAATAGCCAATTATTTTGAGTGTTATGAAGAGGCCCTGTTGTTGTTTAACAATAGTTTACATGGGAAAATAGTAATAAAGGGTATATGGTAAAAAATAATTTCAAAGGGATTAGTTGCAATTCAATTCAGAGTAAACTGTTTTCATGTCAGAGGGATGAAGGAGCAATGCTCTAGAGGAAAGGGAATTGTATATGATTTAACACTGATTTTGATGTCGAACCAAAGCCATACCATGCACCTTATCACAGGGCTGAGGGTAAAATATACTTGACCTGGCTCAATTTAAATTCTTCTCTTTCTCAAGGATGATTTCCTCTTTAGCTTTACATAGTCAAATTAAATTTAAATATTTTCTGCCTGTTTGTTTTCCTCAGCTGCAGGTTTTTTTGTATGCCTCAGACAGTGTGTTCTCTGAGCCTGTGAGCTGGGCTGGCAGACGAGGCACCTATGACCAAGCAGCACCTTGTTTCCTTCCTAAGGCAGCCAACCCAAAATATAGAACCACTATTTTTCCATATTCCATCTTCCCTGTTTCACCACATGGTATCTGCAGCTGCCTTTGTTCAGTTCTTTCCCTCATCTGTAATCTGACTGTATGAAGAGAGTGCAAACAGGGAGGATGTGGTTTATTTTTGGTAGACTTCTCCAGAACCCTCGTTTCCATACTGCTTGGGCTTCTCAGCATCTTCACCGCTGCATTACACACTGTGATGAGACAGTGTCATTGGCTTCATTTTAAAAGCAGGAGCAGAGAAGGAAATGGTGCAATCCATGCACCAGCAGCAGAGCCCTATTTATTGCAAAACCATCTTACCTAAGACCATGGACTTTCTACTTTCATTATAGCGAGTAATACCAGAGTGTGAGGATTGTACAGCTGCTGGGTGAGGAAGCAGGGAGATAGTGGAGATGTGTGCTGGCTGGGCAGGGTAAAAAAGGTAGAGGTCTTATTTCTTGCCAGATTTACTAGGAAAGGAGTGCAAGAGCAGTGCTCACTAACTCTGGGTTTTGAGTTTACTATTTTCCAACTTTAAATCTGCTTAATATAAATACTATTGTTTTCCTGCATTAATTTTTACAGGTATTATTGACTCTTGATCCTGATAATTTTCTGTTGAATTCACAAGTATCTAAGTTTGCTGTTTGTTTATTTACAAATTAGCACTGGTTTAGTTGTGGTTCAGATAGCATTCTTGGTAAGGCAACTTTTGGTATTTACTCAAGTCATGTAACTATACTTGTTTGGTGCTATTATTAATTAATGATGCAAAAAATAGCTTGAAAGATGACATTCTCTCACTTTACTCCATCAGAACTTGACCAAGAGAAGATTCAATAATGTTCAGCAAACATGTTTTTTGCTGTAACTTGACAAATGACAATTATTATTCAACTAATAAACAGCCTAAAAGGGCCAAAATATCAGGGTTGTTTGCCTTTAAACAGGGATGTTCTTTATTAGAGAAGTCAGACATCTACATTTTCCATTAATTCTCCCCATACAAGGAAGAATGTTTTGCAGCTTAGTGGTGGCTTTTTAGCTTTAGCCTTTCTTCTGACTGGTGCAGACTTTCTGGTTGCAATATAAGTTCTCCATCTTGGCTTCCAGATGGTAATTTTAAGACAACAGCGGATTCATTTCTCCTACCCTCTGTTCTACCTTCTTAGAGTCTTGACCCTGAAGTTCACACCACATAAAAACAGACTTTGTCATCCTGAATCTGTTTGGACTTTGATATGATTGCGAGCAGAGGTTTATTTAGAACATGTTAGAGCACGTCAACACAAAGTAGTTTTCTGTTGCTTGAGAGCCAGGATAGACCAGCCATAATAAAAGGGTTAAATTAACCTGCACAGACCTATGTGGCACTACACTGTGCCACTGATGTTAAAAATAGACTGTTTTGTACTAGTTGTGGTCTGGGTCCATTGCCCCTTAGTTTGCAAAATAGATGTCCTCCTACAATTAGATTTCAAACTCTTTTACTAGGGAGCTTCTTTGATGACAAGTATGCCCGAGTATGTTGCAGTATAACTGTGGTCTAGATGGTTGCTGTCCAGCACTACAGAGTGATAAATGGTAATAGCCAGTGATCAGCAGCACTGGTGTTTGGAGTCTTTTATGTTTAGTATTTGGAAGGTCTTGAATTTGGAATCTGAAGTTTGAAGGTCTGGCTCAGTTTTTTGTTTTATTTTGAGACATTTGAGAGTATTCAAGGAAGATGGGTTAAATATCTCACTTGGACCCCCAAGTATATATCTATACAACCCTGCAGAGTTTAACTGGATTTGCATTGGATTACTGCTTGCTGTGATGTGGACAAGAATATGAGTCACTTTGAAGCATATCACCATTGCCAAAAAACTCACTACAGCATATTTTATATTATTCCTGCATTTTCCAGGAACTATGGCTCCTGTGTAAAAATACCTTTTTCTGGAGAAAAAAAAAATTATACCCAAGCTTTAAAGTGGTATGGATTCCCTACAATTGGGGCATGACTGTAAATGTCTCGTATGACAACGTGGGTTTTCGTAGTTTTGGCTGTGCATTGAAACAATGACTGTGTTCCTGTTGCTTCAAATGTGCGTGGTACAGCTTGTCATAAAATGCAGATTAAATCTGAACCATGTGTGTGGTTAGGGAGACATCTGTTAATTGTTCATGAAATTGATTGAATGGTGACTATCTAGTTTAGTTTTCATTGGATTTATTCCTAGGGGCTGTAATTCCTAGTTTTGTAAGAGGTATCCCACATGCAGGCTATTTTTAAAAAGAAGAAAAAAATGCTTTACATGTATCTTCCATCAGCCAATATTCTGGTGTTGGATATGTAGTTTTAAAAATGGGATTGTAGCAACTATTCATATCAAAGTAAAATGCTTGTTTTTCATACAGGAATTACAGAGTGTAACATAATTGGGCTCGGTAAAATGAATTCAGCATCTCTCAGAGAACAAAATCATTGAGCCTACTGACTAAATTTAACAGCCTAATAGAAATATGCAGGTGAAGGTACAATTAATTTTAATTACTAGACTATACATTGTTAGTTGCACAGCCATGAGTAAAATTAAAATGGCAATCACAATTAGAAAATTGCAACCTCATTGTGCAACAAATTAGTCACAAATTAAAAGTCCAGGAACTATTATACATCCACTTTATTGCTTTATGACCATTATTGCCCTGATATGGATTTTATTTCTTTAATGTCTTGTCCACCTCTTTACACCTTATCTTTGTTTAGGATCTCTGGCTCCTTCCCCGGTTGTGAATCTATTAAAAGAAATAACATAGGCTAGAGGGATATGACTTCCCTGTTCACTCTTGGCAGAAACTTGTAAGTGGCCCAGTCCTGCTCGTGGGTGGCTTACAAAACAAGGTTTGTCATGGGATTATTTCAGTGAGGTTTCCAGAGCAAAGAAAATAGTGTTCAGGGGGTAATAGCCGAGGTCTGTATGTGATGTAACCCTTTTAGAAAAGGTCAGGCCAGTTAAAGAGGGGAATCTAGAGGGAATCTACATTGGTGTAAGTTAAACTCTCTCCTACCCCTCCCCTCTGGCTGGGCACATTTATTGCCTGCACAGAGTATTTTAGCTACAGAAGCATTTATGTTATAAGCCACATTTTCAGCTGTTCTCCGCACTGATTTATGAAACAAGATCTAAAAAATATCCCATCCTTGTGGGCTGAGTTGTGGTTGAAGCTGCCTTTGCTCTGAAACACTTGAGAAGCCCTCATGCAGTGGCTGAGCTGAAGTGGTGACTGCAAACACCTGAAATGCAGCACCAGAAAACACTCCAGGTGTTCTGCAAAACCACATCTGCCTGTTGTCCCACATCTGGAAACTAGTGTCTGTACCTATCTGGAACAACCAGTGGCTCATATGACCAGGTCTACACTTGCAAGTACTATGAGACCAACTGCAATCAGCATTGCCATAACTCTATCTTGAGCACTTTGCGAGGAGAACCCCAGTACTGAGGTGACTCTAGGCTCTAACAGATACCAAGATGGCTCTTGTGCAAAACTGAGAAGCCACGGAGAAGGCTAAAATAACTTCAGTCTCAATATCTTCAATTCTGTCCAAGACACATCAGAGGAGCAAGAAAGAGAATTTCTCATACCAGCATTTGATTTATGCACTCTGCATTTAGCCCAGTCCCTCCAGTCCTCCTGAAGGAGGCCAAGACGGAGGACTGCATATATTAGGGCTGGGAAGAAGAGTATGTAGCAAGATAACTAGAGTTCATGGAGAGGGGAGCTGGGGAAGAGGTTTAAAACCAAACCACTGAACCCCAGTGTGATCTCTCTTCTCTACATGGGGTCAGTTCTCTGGGGCCTTTTCTGAAACCAGAAGTGCATAGGCCAGTTTGTGTGAGCCCCAGCAGGAGCTTCTGCAGTGCTTGGAGAGCTGAAACTCCATTTCAAATATGCAATTGAACAGCTATCAGAGGGTAATGATGTTTAGTCACTACCAATTGGGGCCAGATTTTAATTGATGACCCGGGGTGAAAGTCTTTATAATCCATTACCTGCTATTGCCAGTTTTTCTTCTCTAATCCTCTCAAATACTTTGAGAATGGGAAATTAAAGTGGGATTGAAGATATGCAGCTGTTTTGTGGTGAGAAAAGATATGTTTGCTCTCTGGTTATCTTTTTATATTTAAGGCCCAACAGGGGCTCCTTAGTACAGTCCCAAATTCTGCTGTTGACTATTAAAATGGACCTAAAATATAGTTTATTGAAACAACTTACTTATTTGCTTGTTTTGGTTTTTGTTGTTGTTTTTGGTTTGGGTTTTTTTGTTTGTTTTGTTGTTATTTTGCTTTTTAACTATATATTGTTGATTCCAGTCTCTTTTTAGTGGTGCCCTGTGATAGGACAAGAGGTAATGGTCACAAACTGGAACACGGGAAATTCTACCTCAACATGAGGAAAAACCTCTCCTGTGAAGGTTATGGAGCCTGGAACAGGCTGCCCAGAGGGGTTGTGGAGTGTCCTTCTCTGGAGATTTTCAAAACCCACCTGGATCTGTTCCTGTGTGACCTGCCCTAGGTGATCCTGCACTGGCAGGGGGGTTGGACTCGATGATCTTCAGTCATCCCTTCCAACCTCTACCATTCTATGAGTGTAATTTTTTTTTTTTTTTCCTTCTGTATTTCCATTTTTACCTTGTTCCCAATAGGAAGGATTTCCTCTTATCCCAAGCAAAACTCATCCTGGATTGCTAAATCAGTCACTAAAATCTTTCTCACGCAGTTCTGGGAGAGACCAGAATCTGAGATTAACTGTATATTTATGCAGCTCCTAGCACTTGATTGCACAAATTGTTTGTAGGGCTTATGTCAGGATAGAAGCTGAGGAAGAACTAATAATGTGATTAATGGGCAATTCATAAGAATTTCTCTCAGAGGTCTGAGAACTTTCTTATCATCAGTAGTTTTCATACCTCAGATCTTCCTGAGTTTTAGAGTTTCTTTATTAATAAAGATGATCTTTCTCTTGAAAATGAGGAGACACAAAAATGAAATGCCAGCTTTAGAATCTATTTGGATGTATTCTGTGTGGTCAAGGTTTTGAATGATTTCTATAGCAGTGAGTACATAAGATTAGGGAAACATCTATCAATACTGCTGTCTGGTATCCATTTACTGTAGCAGGTTCTTTACTGGGAAACAATATGTGGTGTTCCTTCAGCATTAACATTACTAATGCTAATACAAATATCTCTTTTATGACTTTGTATTTCAAAAGAAAGTTTATCACATCAGCTTCTCTGCCTGTAAAATGGGATTCATGATAAGTCACAATGACACGTTCAGAGCCATGAAACAGCCTTGCATGAGGAAAAAGAATATTCTTTGGTTTCTTGTCTGTTGAGCCACAAGGTGCTGTTGAGACTCTGTCCAAGTATTAGGTATCTCTTTTTTGCATGGTGACAAAGGCACTTGGCATACAGTGGTAGAAAACCACCAGTTACAGTCTTCCCATTATGATATTTTAGAGGTAGTACTGTAGAAAATGTGGTGAACTTGTCTAGAAGAAAATGTTGATACAAGGAATTACATGTTTTATTTTTCCTTCTGCTCTTTGCTGGTAAGAAATTGGCCTTGCCCATGAGTCAGAAGGGTTTTGGTGTTGAAATGCATGGAAGACTTGCAATACAAATATCTTGTGATTTGGGTCAATAACTTTGCATTAATATTTGCTGTTAGTAATAAGTGGGTAGAGCCTCACGGGAAAGCTGCAAAAATGGAAATGTCTCCTGTAGACATGCGTTCATGAAACCAGGGTCTGCAGCTGACAGAGCAATTGGAGCAGTGTCTTTAAGCTTTACTTTTGGAGTCCTGAAACTCTGTGTGACTTTTGAAATCCTCAGCGTGGTGGGGAGGAGGGGGAATTTGGGTGCCAAACTTCCTGTGAATCTCAGAAATATTGCAAATTTCTTATTCAGCCATTTTATTTATGCTGCAAAAATGTAAGCATGATTTTTTGGCTATAGCTGAGAGGAATCCTCATGCAATCTGGAAGGTATCACTTCACTTAACTCCAGGTACTAAAAACTGCTTAATTTCCCCTACAAGGAATTATTTACAAATCTGCATAGTAAATTATTTTCTTATAGTCTAACAGGACTCAACAGAAAACAGGGGTTTGAGCATGTACCTTTGAAATTAAGCACTGTAGCAGCTTTAAAAAGTATCCCTAGGAACCCTTCATCTCTGATTTTATTTTATATTGTTATAGAGCTCATGCTTCAGTGATTTCCTTTCATCTAGTCATTGGGCTGAAGAAATAACACAGAAAAGGAAACCTCTGGAGTATCTGATGTGTATGGTAAATGGTCATTTTAGGGGCCATGCACTATGGACCTCAGACTGAGAGTTTAATTTAATTGGTTGAAATTAAAAAAACATTCATGCCTCATGAAATTATAACCTTTACCCCTTGTGTGTCAGCTACATCTGACACCAGCCTTGCTGTTTAGAGATGAAATCCCTCCCCTATTCAAATGGAAGCTCCTATGGGACCCACATAAGCCTTGCAAACAGAAGAGGCAAGTAGCTCTAATCTCTAGATCGCTACTTTAACCATGGTTAACATCAGCAGCGTTACTTTTAGAAGTTAGCGTGTCTGTTTTAATCTTTGTTATTTGAAAAAAATGTGTGTGTTTGTTATCAGTGTGCTCATATTTCTTTTAAAATGTCCATTAAAAAAAAAATCGCTTTGTGTCCTCATGGGGGGAAATGAAATACAAGGGACAGAGCTCCAGATTTGTGTGTTTCCTGTTGAGAAACTGGGAGATGAGGTTCAGTTTCTATGTTGGAAGCTAATCCGTTTTACATCAGTTCAACTTTCTATGCGATTATGGATGTGCATGTGTGTGTTTTCTGTGATATTTTTCCTTTCTTGTTGGATTTGATTATGAAGTAGAACACCATCATTATTATTTATTTTTTTTCTAGATGTCTGTGCAGTGCTAAGGACAGGGGCAGTGCAACCTCATTTGAGACTGGTACTATTACCATAGCGCCTATTATAACCAATTTTTAATACCATATGTCATGAGGTACAGATGGGATGTCTTCAGTGTTTTAGGATGGAGTTTTTAACAGTTTCCACTGACATTCAAATGAACTTGAGGACCACTGGCTTTAGATTCCTTTGAGGAATCTCACTATTAGAAATGTGCCTGTCATGTTTTTGAATGACATACTCGATAGTGAGATAAAATCCCTGCAAACTTGTAGGGGACCTGCTTACAGAAGTGTCCCAGCTCTTGCGTCATGTTCATGCTGACTTCCTGAGGCCCTGCTCAAATGTCTTTGTTCTGTGATATGCTGGGTCCTCAGCTAGTCTGGGTTACCACAGCAGTTTCAGTGATGGCTTCTCATTACACCAGAACTCTGCCCTGGAAGGCTATCGAGCGATGCGGAAAGCTAATTAACCAAGGTGGCCTATTCCTTCTTAGTCTTTTTCTGTCAACAGATGGCATCAGTTGGTTTCAGTCTTGTGTATAATATGGACATATATATGATAGATGTATTTACTGCTGAGTTCTGGTTATACTTAAAGTTTTTAAATGCAATAAGAAGTTAAAAATACGTTCATGGAAATTATTTGGGATCTGGTACACCTTTTATAAAGGAAAATTCAGGGCATTTATACCAGCGAAGTGAATAAGAAGGGACCCGGCAAAAAGATATAACATGGAGGGGAAATATACTGGGAAATTCTTTTCTGAATAGTAGAGATGAGAATGAGGTGATGAGATGATGAGAGATTGAGGCTGAGTGTGTAAGATGTTGACTTGCTAGTCATAGGAATATGGGGACAGACAGTCATCAGTGCTGGAGATGTGCAGAAATTATGGAAAAGGAAGGAAAAATCCAAGGAGCAAATGTGCCTGCTTTCACTTCCTCTCTCACCAGTGCAGCCTGTAGGGCTGGTCCAAAAAAAAATGCCAGGGATGTTGGATTAAGCCCAGCTCTTCTACACAAACTCATTTTCATTCATGGCCAGGTTGGATGGGGCTCTGAGTAACCTCATCTAGTTGAAGATGTCCCTGCTCACTGCAGGGAAGTTGGACTAGATGCCCTTTAAAGGACATTCCCAATCCAGAACATACTATGAAACTCAACTGAAATGGAGAGTGTCTCTGTGTCTTCCTGGGGGCTGATGTGTTTTTAGGCTTGTCAATGGCAAGCAATGTGACTAAGCAGGTCTTAATCCTCCAAAGGATCATGCTTCAAAGCAAGGAAACCAGTGGGACTCATTGACCAACAGTCACCAGATTTTCCCTGAAAAATGAGGAAATGCAAGCTCCTCCCCAGCTCTGTTTCCAAAAGAAAAGCACTAAATAACCTCCTCCCCCTTGTGAGCCCATATAATGATAGAAGGATAAACCACTCTGCTGGAATGTTTGGAGTTGTGGGGCTTTTAGCTCCTCCAGGGAGTGGGGCATTGCTATCTGCAGATTGAATCAATCTGCCTTTGAAGTGTGATGGTGAAAGAGTCTGTACATGATAACAAAGCGACACATCGAGGGAAGAGCCTTTACTTCTTTGAGCATAGATAAGACGGCTTTTTAAAAAGCGAGCAGGCACAGAGCAACTGCAGCCTCACCCAGTAACAGTTTTAATCCTCTCGCTTGAGATCGGTAGAAGATTTGGCAGGTAGGAGGATACGGAAAGTCTCTTCTTGTTATCTAAGAGGAGGACAATGCTATTACAAGTAAGGCAGCAAGAGAATTCTTGCTTGATAATAGAGTTAAGGGGAGCTAAAGGATAAACTCTTTTTATTATTGGGGGAAATAATAAGATTGTCTGAGGCTAACTGTAGTGAAACTTGTTATTCTACCTCTGATTTACTTGTCATTGGGTCTGTTGTGCACACAACTGCAAAGGGCATTGTTATGTTAACTCATCAATGTTGTGCGGGGCAGTGGAGGCCTGACCAGTATTGCTTGCTTCGAGATACCCCTCTCATTTGCTCCTTTCTTAGGAAATGGCTCTTGAGCAGCAATTTGTTCTTAAGAAGTTGATTTTTTTGTGTGTGATTTTTATTAAGAGGCCCACGCTTTAGCACTTTTGGGGCTGTGGTGCTGTGTCTTGGAGCTATGTCCATTTAATGAAAATCACTTCATGTGTACAGATAGCACATTTGTGACATGTATCTCTACCATACAAGCTAAAGGTGATCTTGGAGAGAGCTCTGCAAGAGATTTCCATAGCCACTGATCCCAGCCACCAGAGGGAAACACAACCACATGCATTAATACTGTCGTCACATGCACCTTCTCCATGTGGACAAAGTCTTCTTGGACACCTGAGGTCCCTCAGGGCATCCCAGTGCTAGCTCAAATGCAAACCAGGGATGACATTTTCCAAAGTCCCAAGCAGCTAGTGTCATGGAGGCTGCTGGAATTCAGGTGGGCCCCCTTATCTTTCCTTCTGTGGTTGGTTGGTTAGAAGCACCGTGGAAAGGATGCAATTGTGTCTCTGCTAAGTGTGTATAAAGAGTGTGTTCCTTGTGTGCTGGAACAAAATGAGAGTGGTGTAAAAAATGGTGTTGCCATAAGCACCCTGAAAAGGCTATTATGGACACTGCCACAGAAGTTTCAGTTGCCAAGAAGGCAGCAGGTTTAATAACCAAACACCTACCTTTCTGCTCTGAAGAAACAGCTCTTCTTCCTTATAACTGCCTCTGACTGAGATGGACAGCCAGTGAGGTAAGAACTTATTCAGTCTCCTGGCTTTGTTCACCTATGTTGGTAGAAAGCTAGTGTGCACCTCTGCTGCAGCCCTTACCTATGCCTGGGGGTTGCTTTACAGGCTGGGATTGTACCCAAACCAAATACAAATTTGTGGCCAGATGAGGTAGTGTTGCCACATTTGATTTGTGTTGATTTGTACATATACCACATCTCTTGGTGCAGTTGACCATAAAAATCCCCAGTAACCACCCCCCCAAGGACAAAACTCAATTTTCCACAACAATTACCCCCCCCCCCCCCCCAGAAATCTGGAGTTTTCCATTTTTTAAAGTAGCAGCACAATATTTTTTTTCTGATGAGCATCATCCCAGGGCATCAGGTTCTATCACAGTCAGTCATGCTTCAGGCCTTCTGCGCTGGGTGGGATGGCAGGCTATTGGACAAGTAATTAGTGAGGGAGCTAACAACAGAGATGGAAGGATGCCTGCTGGACTGGTCTGGCTGGTAGGATGGTGAGTATCAGGAGATGATGGTGCTTGCCTGAGCCAGTGGTGTCACATAAGGTAGGGAAGAAGACCCTTCTGTGGCCTGGAGTCCAGGAGCACTGCTCTGTGGCCACCAGCTTTAGGTGCAAGCTCCCTCCACATCCCCTTCACTGCATGGGATGCCCATGTTAAAGCTGGTAATGCAGGTGGTTCTCACACATCAGCCACCAAGGGCAAAAACCGAATACCCTCCAAGGAAGGAGGAATATGGGGACAAGTGCAGATGTTTCAGGCTGCACCAAGGTGGAATGTGAGAGGGTGGTTGTTATTCTGCAATTCTGCAGAATATCACCCTGGAGAAGGAAGGGACCATGCATCTCATTGCATGAGCTGAGCTCAGAGGAATTGCCGATTGTGACAGGTATCTTCAAAAGCAAAACAAAAATGTATCTGTGAGATGAGCAGGAGTCCAGTAGCCACCACTGCTTTAAATGCATTTTCAGCAAAATGCCCTGTGCCATCCCTAGAGCCCCTCCTCTCCTCTCCCTAGCCCTCTGTCCTTCCCCTCCCCCTACACACAACTATTTAATTTTGCTCTGGCATGAAATAATAGAGTGCTGTGTATCTATTACAGATGTAAAGAGATTTAGACTGCCACAGGTTTCAGTAGCACATTCAAAGCCCTAACAAAGCTGGGTATAATAGACTCTCCCTGCCATTATCCATTCAGCAAGTGTAATAAATGACTCGGCCGCAGCCTGCCATATACCACCCGGCCCAGATAACAGCTGAAAGGAGAAAATTAAATTTTGCTTTTGTTGAAACATTATGATTTATGTATTTGTAATATAGGCTGCGGTGGGCAATTGGAAAAAAAAAAAAAAAGAGATTACTGAATATACTTCAGGGTTACTGATTGTACCACAGGCCACTTAGAGTGCTAGAAATGCTGTTCTTCTTCCTGTATTCCTTAATAATAATAAAATCATGCAAATTCTCATTAACCTTTTCACTCATTTTTATTTTATTTATATATTTATTTATTTAAATTTTTACTTCCAAGTCTTAAGCTTTGGCCATTTACTCTCAGCTTCATGAAAAATAACAGAGTGATGGTTTATGGAGACAAGGTATGAAGTACCCAGGCATGTAAAAATGATGGATGTAGGTCAAAAAATCTATATATCATTTTTAGTATTTTTATAATAATTTTCTTTAAATGGGGTGGTTCCCCCCTTCCCCTCCGCCTCTTCTCCACTGCTGTCTTTAAACTTGATGACAAGATATTCCGATATCCTCATCCTTGCAATATCTAGACCTATAAAAATAATTAACTTCTCCCACCTTAGAAATATAGAGACAGAAACAGGAGTGCTTCACCCTGTAATTTATAATATTGCAGCACCGTCCCTTAATGTTGTAATCAGGCCTGGAAAGTCTTATCATGTTGTAGAATATAATGAACTTACTTATTCATTTCAACATCACATTTCATCTTGGTTGTTCTCCACATTACTTGCTCATCCCTCCCCTTCTCTGGAACACTGGCAAGAACATAGAAGTTTTCTCCTTTTTTTTTTTTTTTCCTCTTTCCTTTTCTTCACCTCCTTTAGCTCTGGGGTTCGGCTGAGATGACAGATCCACCAAGGAGGCTGGAAGCTTGTTTGCCTGGGGTCCCTGGGAATTTAAACATAATAGGTCTTAATATTTTCATGATTTTTAAAATTTATTAAACCTATTTACACAGCTCACACAAATATGTTTGATACCAGTGAAACTAATTTGTTGGAAAAGAACTTGTCTGCATGGGAAAGGATGGTGGTAGGACTGGAGCCAGAGGATGCTCTGTGCTTCTTGTGCAGAGCCTTGTGGTGTGTGTTCTTGTTGTTCTGAGCATTTGTGTCCCATGTGTTGCCACTTAAAGTAGGGTCTGTCAGAAATTTGGAAGGATACATGGGATTGTTCCTTCTTCCTTTTGGCTGGCTGGTGGGGAGTGGAGTCCCAAATGTCTTTTTTCTGACCCTCAAGTCAGCCTGTATTTAATGTCAGATTTATCTGCTCATCCAATAGCAAATATTTTGCCTTTTTTTTTTTTTCCAAAGGAAAATGCTCTCTTCTGCATCTTGCTAGAGACTTTTTACAGTGTTTTCTCTTTTCTCATCAGCTCTCCATTCACAAAAAGTCAATTAGTCCCATTGTATTTCTTACCCTTGCACAAAATCTGCTTGCCTTGTGAACTGACGGCAGTCCTCTAGTGGGTGCTCCCACTGGAACACTCCAGGAGAAATACTCTATAACACTGTACACTCCATAATACCTAGAAGCTTTAGGCAGCCTGAAAAAGGAGGCTCTACTCACTCTCCAGCATTACTTTTTCCTTTCTGGCTATGGCTTAAGCAGATCAGCATCATCATTAAGAAGCAGCTCTTGTTCCCTGAAGGATGGGGCAGGGACACCATCCTGACTCCTCTTGTCCTCTCTTTTGTATAGGAGCAATGCAAGGACATGTGAGCCATGGTCATGGGGACAGCCAGTAGCTCTTCTGCAGCTTTTGTTATCCGCATCTCTTGCATTTTGATGTTTCAGAGCCTGGCACAGGTCTTTGGCATGAGGTTTGGCATTTTTTTATGGAGGGCACATATAGAAAGCTTAAAACCCACCAGCAGAAATGTATTGTGGTTTCACTGCATTATTTATTTATTTATTAAATCTTGTATGCATGGGATTAAACATTTAAATAACTTGTGTGATTTTTAGACTTGCTGGATGCCAGGCTGCCATTAGTGTGCATGGCCTGGAAGTTCGGGTTTGCAGGGGATGTTTTACAGCCAGCTGATCTCTTGATCAGGTATTCTGCTAATGCACACTGACAGATATTTTGTGAAGCAACATTCAGTCTATTTATTGACCCCCTGCCCTCAAATGCATACATACAGCAGAGCACTCCAGCTTATATTTAATGCTGAAACATTTGTAAGTACTGTATATCCTATGATCTATTGGACTAATGAAAAAGAAGGTTTATCACTGCAGTCCAGTGTAAATCTGCGGATAACCTTACTGTACAGTCAATTTATTCCTTTAACAGGTTTATTCCTTTATCAGGTGTTTGTAGAAGGTTTCACCATAAGTACAGCAGAGACATAATTTGCTGTGGGGCAGATTTATTTGTTTCACAGGGTTATTATTTTAACAGTCTGATAATCACTATGAGTATGTTTCACCATTTGGTATTTCTGTGTGTATATGCGAAAGTGTGTTTATTCATTCCCTGAACAGGTTCATTTCCTTATCAGCTATTCATTTTAAAGAGTTTTATTACATATGCAGAGTGTGTAGGGTACTACAGTGCAGTAATTTTATTAAGAGATTTATTTAGTGTCAGATATTCATTTAGCTGGGGTTCACTGTAACACAATCATATGCTTTCACCTGGCCAATTTTCTTTGTATCTTGCTGTTTGATATAAACAACACTTTCTCTGCACTGCAGATTCCAATTCCTTTTTTAAAAATTTATTTATTTAAGTATATATATATATATTTTTACTTTTT
>JAAGNO010000837.1:0-13014 GCA_033439905.1 Ceryle rudis
GCGGAGCCTCTGGGGAAGGGGCCACCCGTCGAGGGGCTTCCCTGCCGCTCCCAGCGCTCCGCGGCCGCGACCGGTCCGTGAGCGGAGGGCGCCACCGCGCGGGCAGCGGCGCAGCTGCGGCCGCGGGCGAAGCGGGCTCGAGAGAGACCAGCCCCGCCGTCCCCGCCTGGGCCACCGGACCCGGCTGTGGAAGCGGCCGGAGGGGAAGGGTTAGCCTGTGCCAGCACCGGGCTCTGGGGGCTGTCGGGGCCTGGTGGGGTGGGTTCGTTGTTTGGAAACGAGTCTGCGACAGCAGGTGTAAAACCGGGTTTTTCTAGGAAAAAGCGTCGCAGGTATTACATGGATAACTTTGGTTTTCAGGCTACACCACCACACCCAGCCTAAAAAACGGGAAAAAATATTCTCCCTTTCCAAAGACACCCGAAACACGGGCAACCCATTTTAAAGCCGTGGCTTTTTTTCACTCTAGAAAAGCTACTTTCAGCTACTTTTTACTTAAATCGCCTTATTTCCTCTCCTCCTTCCCCTCTCCTTACAGAAAGCACCAGGATGCCTGAAATGCTGGGCTTCGGCAGCACAGACACAGATTCTCGTAAAAATAGACCTAAAGCTCCAGAGCCTACGTGGCAGCCCGGTGCCACCCTGGTAGTACTGCGCACACAAAAAGAGCGATGTCAGGACCGTTTGCCAAAAAAACCCCAAACCAAAACCAACCAACCAACCAACCAAACCAACCAACCAACCAAAAAAACCCCAAACCCAGCTTCTAAGTTCTTATTTAGGTGGAGTAACTCACACGTGATTATTGCCAATAAAAATCTCATAGCACCTCAGATTATTTCATGGGTGTGCCTGTGTAACGGGAATATGCATATGATAGTGATTTAGGCTGAATAAGTGAAGGTTTAAATCCGGCCTCTGTGTAGAAGTAAATTTCTAGATAATTCAAGGCTGAGAGGGATTTATGGTTTATAATACTTGCCTCCAAGGCAAACTCCTAAGGCATCATCTGAAGAAAAGTAGGTTTTCACTGGCAGAATTTCCTTAATTTTTCTCCCACCAGTTTAAATTAGACCTTTTAATTTACCCGACTATGCTATTTTAAATATCTATTTTATTAACTAGAGCATTATAATTCTATAGATATTTCTAGGGAAGCTTACATCCTCTGAGCCTTATTAAGCCTGACTGGGACCAACAGCTCTAGAACCTACTGTTATAGGTTTAATTCAAAGGAACGTGTTTCATCTTGTACCATGATGAGTACCTTTTCAACTCCTCATAAAACCACTGTTTTGCATATTTTATAAAAAATACCACGAGTAATCTATCAAACTCAGGAACTGTATTGGTCTGTGAAGCTATAGGATATCTCATGCACATTTGTCAGCTGTCCAGCCACTATATTCATATTTTCTCAGTAAGCATTACCTTAGCTGCATATTTTAAAAGGAACCTGGAAGACTGATGGACCTAAAATACATAATTTTATCATGAAAAGGCACATGTTTTTCTGCTAATATAGAAAAGAAAGGAATTTTTCTTTCTCAGAAGTAAAATATCCTGCCGACTTATCTGTCTCTCTCTCTCACTATAGGTTTGTCACCTATCTTGCTATTCTCTCTCCCCATGCCTCCTGCCTTACTGGGATGGCTTAGGGAACCCATTGCAGACCAGTCTGCCAATGAGTACATGTCTGCATCAACTTTATGAATGTAACACCAGCCTTCATCTTTTCTTGGCTTTCTAGCCTCCTTCTTGATGAGAGCTGGCTCCTAGGAAGGATGGACTTGTCAGAGGGGAGATTAACTTCTACATGAAGTCATTCATGTGAAGCTGTGGTCATCGGATAATGGCTAATTAGGGATTGCCTGGCAGAAGAACTGAAGTTATTAAAGCTCAAGCAGGGGAAGCCAGAGTTTGGCAGACATCTTGACACTCCCAGATGACACATGGCACATGCAGCAGAGTGTAAAGCCCCACTTCCCTCATCAAGGCTAGGTCATAGTCAACTCAGGGACAGTGCACTGAAGTGTTTCATTCACAGAGTTGGTTTTCTTTTATTAAACCATCCCCCTCTTGTACTTTCTTTAAGTAAAAGCAGCAGAATGTTTAGGCACACTGTGGAAACCATACACATCTGTGTACTTTCTCACGTCTGTCACAGAACGAAGGAGGCAAAGCTGTAATCCAGACAGCTTGCTCACCCAGGGACATTACGGGCAGGAGGTACAAACTATGGAAAAAATAGAGGGCAGCAACCAGGGACAGCACTGGGACTGAAAGTCTCTCAAGACATGAGAGTCAAGCCTTGCCTGGTGGCCTGGACCCTTGCCAGCCTCTTCAGAAGTGACCACCACCATTAGCAAAGTCTTTGTGAGGATCTTCCAGGTAATTACTTGCTGCATTTTATCACCTTAATTATATTTCAAGAAAACAGTTAAAAAACAACAAAACATTCCTAAGCATATACATGCTAAGGAAAGAGGCTGGATATTTTGTTTTCATTTTATTTTCTGAAATGAAGAGTAAGGACAGTATTTCCCAGGGCAGCAGTATGGGACAACCAGGAGTGCAGTCATCCTGCTGTTGTCCCTGCTTAGAGCTCATGGTGAGAGACAAGGCCACTGGGTTGCCAGTGTCTTGCAGGATTTCCCACAGAGTAGTTCAGTGTTCAGCCTTATATGGTTGGCATCCTCCTCCCCCTTTCCAGTAAATGAAGCCAGATGATTGCAACAACAAAGGCAAAGAAAGAGTCATTCCCATCCAGAGACAAAGGCAAGAAAATCACTTTCCAGATGAATGAAAGACCTAACAGTGGACTTGGTTCCACAAAGAGATACACTATGCATGTGACAATTTCCTTGGATGACCGATAGATACGTTTATGATCTCTTGTATTACACCCGAGTAAACTCATATTCTACAAGAGAAGAAAAAAAATGTCCTTGATGCTTTCTGACAATGATTCTTTGATCATTAATTTATATATGAAAAGTAGAGAAATAAATTGTGAAAGGCAAACAACAACAACAACAAAATTACCTTTTGGAGATTTAATATTCTGAAGGACTACTCTTCACTAAAGCCATCAACCTGCAAAATGCCACTAAAGGTCTTGCTAGTCCGCAGGGTAGAATAAAAGCCTTTAGCATTGTCAGCAGGTTGAGGTCTATTCCCACTCTCATTTCCATTTGGTCCAGTGTTCAAGGGAGGATAAATCCTTAAGTTGATTGTATATACAAAGTTTCACATAATGCTGCCAAGCTATCATAATTTATTCTGGACAAATAATGGCCACAATATCTTTGTGTTCTAGGTTGGTTTCAATGCAGCTGTAACCCAGTGTGAACGGCAAGTACTGGTTTTATACCCAAATGTGACAGAACCTGAGGTACTTCTTTAGAAATGGTGGGACTGTCATGTGTCCAGAAACTAAAATCCACCTGTAGTTTTGAGGTATTGCTAATGGCATAGCTACAGTTATTCATAGTTTAGATTTACCAGAAATAGTTGGAACAAATTAATAATGAATTAGAACACTTCTTATCATGTCAAGAGTGAGAGGCAATAAATAGAATCATCCATATTTTCTTTTTATAAAACAGTGTGCAGCCTATTACCAAACACTAACTTCGTGTTGCTGGTGCTGGAAAACTGTTGAAGGGTCCCTGGCTCCTGACAGCGTGCTTAATTTGGTCTGAAGGGAGCGAGGCTGCACAGAAGCACGCCAGGGCAGTCAGGTGAGGACTGTCCCCCAGGGGTGACTTCTAGCCTGCCAGAGGCAGGCATCGCTCGATAATTCCAATTAACTATGCTAAAGGCAACAGAGGTAGGTCATGCAGAGCCCGCTAAGTATCAATCAGAACTGCATATTGTGATGAGAGAATAACAAAGTCCATCTCATTAAGGAAGAGAAAAGACATTTGGTTGGGCCCAGAAGCTTGTCCTCTGTGACTTGTGTGCTCCATGGTGCAGTGTCTGCCTCACGGGGCTGCAGTCTACGGCCAAAACTGCCCTGAGCGTGGGAGCCCTTCGTGTGTCTTAACTCCCCTTTTTGCATATAGCAAGTGACCAGGGAAGGCTCCCGCACCCCTTCGCTGCTCAGGAGGGCCCTGCTTGGCCAGAGGCACAGTTCCAGAAAGACAGAGTGTGGGGGTGGCACCAGGGAGCTGGGTTTCCTGGCCTCTGTGCTGGGAGCTGACTGGACCGCAGACACTGGGGCCACATGTCAGACACCAGGACCAGGAGCCAGCACATTCTTTTTGGCTGCTGTTGTAACTAGGCTTGCAGAAAGCACCAGTGTGTTCAAACGGCGGCTGTCCCCAGGCAAGGCAGTGGGTTGGATTTCTCTGTCAGCAGCCCACACTGACAGCTGCTTCTCTGGCTGTGTGAGTCCAGGGGCTATTTTAGCACCCAATTGCCTTTAACTACCAGTTTCTGGGCTTCTTGGGCTCTGAAGCATGCCACAATCGAACAACGTGAAATGAATATCTAACTGCAGACATGACCCACTGGGGGATGTTTAAGGGTCAAAGCCTTAAGGCAGCATCACTGTTTTTAAATATTTTTAAAAATTCATTTAATTTCAATAAAGTACTTGGATCTACTTAGCGGAAATGGGTGATTTCTAAGGGGAAATGGGTGATTCTTAGTTTTCATATTTAAAGATAGCAAAGAGAATTTCTTCTATGTGGCCTTATGGCCCGATCCATCTCTATCCTCTAATAAAATGTATTTCTCTAACAGCTGAGGCAATGAATCACTTAAACAGAATTGGATTACAATCTCCATTACTTGAAAATCTTTGAAGTCAGGCTTGCTGTCTTTTAAAAGATCCCATGCTATTGAACCATTCTTTGCCCTGCTCTATGCAAAGGTCAGACTAGATGTTTGTAATGGCCTCTTGTAATACCAAAAATCAGTCTCTGACCCTTGTAATGCCACAGGAAAGACTCACTGATTTCAGACAGAACTGCACTAGATTTATTGACCTTTCTCATTAGGAATGAAGATTGTCTGCAGAAACTCCTATGGGATTTCATAACTCCAGGTAAGCGTCTATTGAGCTCATCATGTAAATACCACTGCCTTTGGCCATTTTTGAATTTCATGGGAGTTTACAGAGCTCAACACAACCAGAAGTTGCTAGGACATTGCAAGACTGAACCTTCTCCTTTGACTCCTTGTGTTGCTTCTCTAGAAGTAACTGGAATTGTCAACAATAGCAAAAAGTAATGAAGTATGATAATCTGTAGATATGCTTAAAAACCTGAAACTTTAATATGATATTTTTCACTGTAGTGAAATTACCTTTCTTGAGGCTTTCTTGCTACCAAGTGCAAGTATATTATTGACTTTGTGTATGGGTTTTCAGAAAAAAAGTAGTTAATTGCATATAATTTGGGGTCACACTGACAGATTTTACACTACAGCAAAACAAGTTCTCTTCTAAGTCTCAGTAACACTTGAGATTGTTCTAAAACATATATATTGGTTTTAACTATCCAAAATGAATATTTTACCATTGGATAAAGAACTTTAGTTAGCTTCTCTGATTTGAAATCTGAGACAAGAATTTGCTCTGAAACACAATAGACAAGAACTACGAGCAAGGAATCCTAGAAATAACATTATCTTATTATCTAATGCTAACAATTACAGGCAGTTTGCCTTTTGGATTTGTTTTGATTTTTGTTTTCCAATAAGAATTCCACAAGGAGATAACTTGATATGTTTCACTTACCTTTTTTGGGAAAAAAACCAACCCAAACCAAAACCAACCAACCAAAACCAAAACCTAAACAAAGAAACAAACCAACAAACACACACCAACAACAAAAAACTCCAAACCACAATATTTTAATCACATGCAGAAGATAGCCATTGTCAAGATCATTTTTTTTCTTCAAACCTTTTTTCTGTGGAAAGTAAATAACTGTGTCCTGGTTTCACTGGGACACAGTTCCCGTCCAGCCATGGTCTGCAGGCTGTGAGCAGTTTGGAGTCATCCAGTCATTCCCTTTGCTGTTGTTAGTTTGAAGGTGATTAATAACCTTGAACTAAACTGAAAATAATTAAAACTACATTACTCATCCTCAGAGAACAAGGTAATCAAAGGAGACTTTGCAACTGAGGAAAAGCTGCCCTTCAAAAGCAATCCTTTACTGTCTTCCAGTGTTGATTAGTGAACAATACTGCTTGTCACTACACTCAATATAGTTGGTGTCCTTCTTTGATTTTCTTGGGGGTAGAAGAGGCAGTAGGGAGAGCCGAATCACATGTTTTCTTCATATTTTTCCTCATGAACAATGGTGTGCCCTGCTGCTCTGGAACATGGCATCAGATAACGTCAGCACAGTTACTGGAGTGCATTAGGAAGATTACACAAGTTCCCGAGGATTGATCCACAGACTAAAAGCATAAACTTGCTATTAGGGTGTGAAGAGAAGTGTAATATCTGATCATTCCTCATGTTTCCAAAGTCTGCATTTGGTTTCAGTAGTTAAATCTATAGTAAATACTTTCTCAGGATCATTCCTCTCGATTTCTATAGATACCCCACAGGGTGGGAGACAAACCACCCCAGAATGCAGGATTCATGGTTATAAAATGTAGGAATGGGTAACTGGGAACAGTGCTGCAAACCATCAAATCCTTGTGGTATTCTGTGCTGTGCTACATCAGTCCTAAGCCTAAATGAGCCTACAACAAAAGGGAAGCTCATCTTGGAGAAGAAAATAGCTTCTCTGTTCCAGTTAGGTGATATAAAACTGAAAGGTCACAGAGATATTAAACTCTTTTTTTTTTTTTTTTTTTTTAACTGGTAAGAAATGGAGAAAAGGTGAGGGGGGTGTGGGGTTCTCCTTTCAGATGTTTTTGTCGAAGGAGCAAAGCGAAGTCAGGTACAGCTCTTTAATTCCATGGAGATCTGTGAGCAAAGCACTTAGAGTTGCTTTAACTTGCAGCTACTACTTTCCTTTTGCTGAGCGCTGCATATATGCAATTCCCAGTGAACTGTTCTTACACGTTGCTAATATACTTACACGGCCTGGAGTCCTGTTTAGAAATGCAACAAGATTTAAATATGTAAATACAACAAATGTAAGTGTTAAATGCTTGCCTTCCTCAGGACTGGGCTGTTAATTGAACCTGCACAATACCAGGTGCAGGAACTGTTTATTTCACATTAACTTACACCTTCAAATTGTCTTCTAAGTGAAATGTTATGGGAGGGGTAAAAGGAAAACTTTCTAGGGCAAGAGCTTTACATTATTCTGACAAGGGGACCAGCAGAAGCCGAGTTCCTCTGATGGAAACTCCTAAATGTAATTTGTACAAAGCACCTGAAAGTATTTTATATGGAAAACCCTGTCTGTGAGTAGAGCAGTATTGCACAGAGAGCAGTAAAGTTCATATAAATATTTTTCAAAGAAGCCCTGTGGTGTACCCTTTAATAACCCAGCCCCAGTTTCTCTCTCCATCTATCACACCTGCATCACTTGGTTTTGCTTTGGCAAAAGCTACAGCAGTACAAGATGCATCCATCCACCCTGTCCTGTCCACTCCATCTTGTTCTGTCCACCCTCAGCCATCCATAACTTGCTAAATGTCACAGACGCATTATATACTACAGACATATCAAAAATACACCAAGGAGGGATATACTTGTGAAAGAAAAACCCAATTTTATGCCCACCATAGTGTCACGAAGGTGTTGGTATAGAAGACTTGCAGCCTGAAGCAGCCCTGGCTTTTGTGTGCAGCAATCCTTAGAGTCCCCATAAAGAACTCTGCAGAGTCAGGGAGATGAGTGTGAAGTGGGATTACGTGGCCAGATGCCACTTTATGACAGACACTTTGCCAAGGAAGCATAAAGCCATCGTGCCACCCTGTGGCTACTGCGTTTCAGCTGGCACAGGGGTAGCCATGCCTCCTCCTGCTCCATAGACGCGTTCTTAAAATAAAAGCACTTTCTTCCTTCAAGCCATGGGGACATCAATCTATCACATTTGGGTGGATGTGAGCCCTCACTCCAAGTATCTCCTTCAGGCACATTAAGGGGCCTGAGTCATTCTGAGGAGCACTTGGAAGAAATAAATGTGTGTCCAAAGTGAGTGGGGGCAGGCACGAGTGCTGATCCCACAGGCTCTGCCCATGAGCCGCACAGAAAATCACCTCCTGATTCGGGTACTCAGTGTTCTAAGTGAGCGCCATGGCTGGCCATGGTGAGAAAAACATTTTCTTGTTTTCTCCTAGTGCATTATGAAAACCCACTAAAAGGAGCTTTTCACACCACAAAATCTTTTAAAAGGATTCTGTCAACACAAAACCAACATTGACAGCAATTGCATTTAAAAGTACTTGAGTCTTCAAACTCTGACACTTCTTAATTTTTTTTTTTCTTTCTTTCCAGATTTGGGCTATTCTCAGGCATCAGAGAAATGTTTTCTGTAATTGTATGAGTAAGAAAATGTACTGTGAGATTAATTCCCATAACAATTTGTAAAAAAAAAACCCAACCTGAAACATATTCTTCACAAAATGGATATTCAAATACACAGATCTTTGCCTCAGTAATAATATAAAACTACTGTAGGAAAAAATAATTTACCAGAGCTATTGACAGGAGTGTGAGTCCCATTAGCATGTGGTGCCTGT
The DNA here is from genome assembly GCA_033439905.1 of Ceryle rudis. NCBI lineage: Eukaryota > Metazoa > Chordata > Aves > Coraciiformes > Cerylidae > Ceryle > Ceryle rudis. The sequence goes on from JAAGNO010000837.1 coordinate 8,662, forward strand.
GGCCCAGGTCACGTCACCAAGTGGCCAATACTCTGTGCTGTATTTTCTTCCTCTTCTATACCCTTCATCCATGTGTATCAGCATCCTGATGACAGCATGCCCAAAGATTATTCTTCCAACACAGATTTTCCTCCACTGTTGATGATACAAAGAGGCAAGCTGCAACACAGAGAGCAATGGGCCCATCTCAAGTACAGTGCTACTGTTGCTGTCTCTGGGAAAATATATGGATGGGCCACCACTTTCACCCCTTTCTTCTCTCAGCAATTAGAGAAGTCATTTTCCTAAAAAGGGGTGGGCACTTAAGAGTTCTGTCTCCTGAAATTTCTCCCTTGGCTCTCATTCTGATCATCTCATTACTGTAAAACTTGTATAAATGCTTCCTATAGAGCAATTTCAGCATAGGAATTTGCAAGTCAAAACAGCCCATTAGTTTATAAATTACCAAGCTTCCATATTTTGGAGGTTGCTTACAGCTTTGGTTACCACAGCACGTACTTAAGAAAGAAAAAACCTAGAAGATCTTAGTGCTGGCACTGCTGAGAAGGATTTGTGTGCTACAGTCAGGTTTTGTACTGAGAGACACTAGTATTAAAGTAGGAAGAGCCCACTGTTTTGTAATAGTACCAGTCACAAGTTTATTTGGTGTCTAAAAAGGTTTTTATTTGTTCATTCAATAGGAATCATCAAATATGTTAATAGCTAAAAAATTAAACACTCCGCACCAAAATATCCTGCTCCAGAATAATCATGCGAGTGACAAAGCTATGGGTCAGCTGCTGCTTTGCAAAGAGTTTTGCACCTCTAGCAACAGGGCAATCCCCAGTTCACATTGACACCTTGGCAAGGAGAGTAGCCAACCTGGTTGGACAGATAGTGAAAATGAAATCTCAGATGTCCAGAACCAATTCAGCCTGTAAAGATTTTGGGTAGATGCAGGGAGAACAGTGGATGTAGTCTACCTTGACCTTAGCAAGGCATTTGACACAGTTTCCCATAACATCCTCATGAGCAAACTCAGGAAGTGTGAGATAGAAGAACAGTCAGTGAGATGGATTAAGAACTGGCTATACAATAGAGCCCAAAGAGTGGTAATCAATGGCGCCAAGTCCATCTGGAGACCTGTAACTAGTGGACTCCCCCAAGGAACAGTGCTGGGTCGAGTCCTGTTCAACAGCTTCATCAACAACCTTGATGAAGGGACAGAATGTCTTCTCAGTAAGTTTGCTGTTGATACGAAACTGGGAGGTTTGACCGATACACCTGAAGGCTGTGCGGCCATTCAGCATGATTTGGACAGACTGGAGAGCTGGGCAAAGAGGAACCTAATGAGGTTCAACAGGAATAAGTGCAGAGTCCTGCAGATGGGTAGGAGTAATAAAATGAACCAGTGCAGGTTAGGAGGCAATCTTCTGGAGAGCAGCTCTGTGGAGGAAGGACCTTGGAGCCCTGGTGGACAAGTTATCCATGGGACAGCAATGTGCCCTTATGGCCAAGAAAGCCAATGGTATTCTGAGGTGCATTAAGAAGAGTGTGTCCAGCAGATCGAGGGAGGTCCTCCTCCCCTTCTACTCTGCCCTAGTGAGACCTCACCTGGAGTATTGCATTCAGTTCTGGGCTCCCCTGTTCAAGAGGGACAGAGATCTACTTGAGAGAGTCCAATGGAGGGCTATGAGGATGATTAAGGGACTGGAGCACCTGCCTTATGAGGAAAGATTGAGAGACCTGGGTCTGGAGAAGATAAGACTGAGAAGAGATCTAAAATTAATGTGTATAAATATATGAGGGCTGGGTGTCAAAAGAAGAAAGGGGCAACCTCTTTTCACTTGTGCCCTGAGATAGGACAAGGGGCAATGGATGCAAGCAAGAGCACAGGAAGTTCCACCTCAACATGAGGAAGAACTTCTTTACTGTAAGGGTTACAGAGCACTGGAACAGACTCTCCAGAGAGTTTGTGGTGTCTCCTTCTCTGGAGACTTTCAAGACCTGTCTGGATGCATTCCTGTGTAACCTGCCCTAGATTCTGTGGTCCTGCTCTGGCAGGGGGGTTGGACTCGATCTCCAGAGGCCCCTTCCAACCCCTAACATTCTATGATAATATGATTCTATGAGCTCAGGTTGACTGCTGATCCTGACACCTGTCAGAAACAGCTACTTTGCAATATAATGAGGTAACAGATCCCAAAAGGGCTTTAATGTTTTCACCTTATATCATGAACTCGCAGACAATCCCAGAGACTATCCTTTCATAAGATATAGTCATAAAATTTTTAAAACACATAATACAGAATTCAGCTCTGGTGTTTTGGTGGTTATTTTTAAGATACAGGCTCTGGAGGGATTGAGTGTTAGGTGGCAAAGAACGTGCAGAGCCCAAGAACTGTTTGGGCTGTGAAGGGGCTGTAAAGGGAAGGCGAGAGCCACCAACAGCATTCAGTCCTGGAAATGTCTGTGCATGAGATCCAGGTAGTAGTTGCTTGTACAAGGAGCTGGTCTCTGACTAGAGCGAGAGAGTGATGGGAACACCGGGTAATGGCCTGGTTTCCACTGAAACAGAGTTAATTTTCTTCCTAGTAGCTGTTCCAGTGCTGTGGTTTGGATTTGGTGTGAGAAGAACATTGATAACACACTGATGTTTTAGTTGTTCCTAAGTAGACATATCATAAATTAAGGATTTTCCAGTCTCCTGAGCTCTGCCAGCAAGCTGGTGCACAAGGAGCTAGGAGGGACCATGTCCAGGACAGCTGACCTGAACTAGCCGATGGGATATTCTATACCATAGGTTGTCATGCTTAGTATAGAGATTGGGGCAAATTGGCTTGGGGGGTGCTGATCACTGCTCAGGTATCGGTCAGCAGGGGTGAGCAGTTGCATTGTGCATCTCTTGTTCTTTTCCCGGGTTTTGTTTCTCCCTCAGTTTGTTGTATTACCTTTCATTACAATTATTATTAGATTTTTTTTTATTATTATTGTTATTAATGTATTTTATTTCGGTTTAGTCTTCAAACTGTTCTTACGTCAACCCACAAGTTTTACTTTTATTCAGTTCTCCTCCCCGCCCCACTGGCAGGAGGGGGTTGAGTGAGCGGCCACATGGTGTTTGGTTGCTGGCTGGGGTTAAACCACAACAATCACTTTTGGCACACAGCATGAAGCACAAAGGGTTGAGATAACAACAGATCTGATCAGAATGTATTAAAACCAATTTGTTGTATTGGTTTAATAGTCACTGGTCACAATGTCGATTCATTTGCTCTCAAAGTTGGTGTGGTTGCTTGTAAAGTTGTATTATGCAATACATCACTTGCAGTTTATGCTCCCAATTGGGCTGTTCATCATCAGTGGGAAACTGGGATGGAGTTGCCATGTTGTTGTTCTTTGCAACACAGGCTTATGACAAGATAGAACTCCTGGACATGAAACGAACCTGGTATTGGCACTCAGCAGTCATCACCTCTGTACTTCGGGAGCCATTGATTGGAAACTACTCCTAATTACTCCTTTTACCTTTTTCTCCTGGGGGAGCCAACCCAGGGAGAAGACATCACCGTACCTCTGCTACCATCTTCTGGAGACGATTATGAATTACACTTTTTAACTTTTCTCAAACCCAACCTAGGGCGGACACATCCTCCCACACCTTCCCCTTCCCCGACAGGCTAGTCGCAGTAACGTTTGAGAATTTCGAAAATTTTTAATATCCTTGGAATGTTGAAACCAACACGATCCTACTGCTAGCAGTGGAGCTGCGCGGTGTCGGAGGCAGCGCGGGGGTTGCCCAGCGCCGAATGTGGGGCTCGGCGGGGCTTCCGGGAGGGCCCGTAGCCAGGCAACGGCGCCCAGCAGCAACCCGAAACAGAGAAGGCGCCTCTCGCCGTTTGCCAGCAGGACCCGCAGCTGCCACTCTGTCACGTCGGCACCCGGGGCACACTGGGAAATATAGTCGCTGAGGGGCGAAATTTGGCGCATGCGCATGAGCGATTTTAAAGTCGGGCGATAAGGGCGGCCCCCTTTTGCGCATGCGCAGTGCCGCCAAGATTCCCACGTTCTCTTCTGTCACCTCGTGGTCAAACTGCAATACTACAGTACTGCGTCTGGAAGACGTGCTGTGTTTTTCGCGGATTTATTTTCTTTCTTTGCACTCGGCGTATTTTTTTCTGTCTTTCCTATTAATTTAAGGCTTCAGTCTGTTATGGGAGTCATTTGGAGAGATTTTCCAGGTTCTACTGAATGCCGTATTAGGGTGGTGGGTGGGGCCTGGGGGATATATGAGCCAGAGCCACAGCCTCAGCTCAGGGAGCTCCTTTAGCTGCTGGGCTTCTTGGCCGTCAGGGCTTTGCCTTGCTTTCGTCC
>JAAGNO010000838.1:2995-26461 GCA_033439905.1 Ceryle rudis
AGGGTGGTCATCCTCCCACTCTGTTCTGCCCTGGTGAGGCCACATCTGGAGTACTGTGTCCAGTTCTGGGCTCCCCAGTTCAAGAGACAAGGAACTACTGGAGAGAATTAAATGGAGAGCTTTGAAAATGATTGGGGGACTGGAGCATCTCTCTTACAAGGAAAGTCTGGGAGATCTGGGGCTGTTCAGTCTGGAGAAGGCTGAGAGGAGATCTTATCAATGTTTATAAATATCTAAAGAGCAGGGTCGAGAGGGTGGGCCAGTCTCTTTTCAGTGGTGCCCAGTGATAGCACAAGGGGCAACAGGCATGAGCTGGAACACCGGAAGTTCCACTTAACCATCAGGAGAAACTTCACTGTGAGGGTGCCAGTGTACTGGAACAGGCTTCCCAGAGAGGTGGTGGAGTCTCCTCTGGAGATATTCAAAACCCTTCTGGATGTGATCCTGTGGAATCTGCTCTAGGTGAACTGACTTTGGCAGGGGAGTTGGACTAGATGATCTCCAGAGGTCCCTTCCAGCCCCCACTGTTCTCTGATTCTGTGATAATCCTCATTCTGATTTTGGAGGCAAAATCTCCAGAAGCCAAAATAATTCCACATTTTTAATGAAGTCCTCTTACCTGTTCTAATGTTATCATCAAGTACTAATACATATACTGGGCATTTGCAGCTCATGTACAGAAGTTTTTATCAGTGTTGTTACTGTGATTCCCATTCACTGTCCCAGCATTACAGTGCTTCTTTCATACTATTTCAGTATTTCCATAAATTAGGTTGCATTTTATGTAATCTTTTTTGTTCTTTGTTTTCCTTACCTGAAAACATGGTATAAACACTTCTGTTTTTCCTGTGAAAGAAAAGCACAACTGTTCATCAGCTTTTGTCAGCCATAAATCAATGTGACATGTTTCCTAAGGATGGACAGAATTTAAAAGGTACAATGAGGTAGACTTAGCTTCAGGAGCAGGGAGGGCTGCTCCCTCAGGAAAACATCTGTGACAGCTCCATCCTTCAGAGAGAGGCAAGATGCCGCTAGTCAGTTAATGATCAGAATTTGGCTTCTTTAGGAGAACACGTTTCCATACTTTTGATTAAAGCAGAAGTTCCAGTGCTGTATGCAGCATTACACCAAGCCAGCTGTGGGTGCATGCTGTGTGCCTACAGCTGTCCGTATCCGAACCTAGACTGATTTCCACACTACCCATTTCAGGTAGTGCCAAAACCACCGATTGCAATAGTTCAGTATCACAGTTCAGATCTGCATAATATAAGAAACAGGCTGGTTTGGAGCACTCATCCATCTCATCTAGTCTCTTATCATATGGTCTGTAACAGATGGTCCAACAGGAACACTGGGGTAATGATGAAGTGGACGGCAATGAGATAAACTGATGATCAAGGACGTTCTGTCCAACTCTTGACTACGTTTGACATGTTTGCTGAAGCATGAGGTTTTACATATATCTAAAATATGTTTCTTCTCATAAAGTGAAGCAGCAAATGTTCTCATTATCAATACAGGTCTCATCTTTTTTTTTAAGCTGGCTGAGCTTTTCCTGAGGTGTATTTGATTGCTGTGTAGGGCCATACTGCAACAGCAGCTTCTGAAATGGCTGAGATGCGCTGGCATTTGCACCTTCCTCATACTACAAATTTTCAAATATAGAAAATCTAGCAAAGTAGGTTCATGATTACTATCTTCCCGTCGATGCACAACAGCTGCATATTTTGGGGGCATTTTTCAACAAAACAAATAGCCTCATTAAAAAAAACCAAACAACTTTTCACAATGGAGTTAATTAAAAAACAAAGACCAAAGTGTATAACACACAACCTCATAAAAATAATTAATTCACACAAGCAATTCTCAAAGCAGTTTATTTCAAAAATTTAGGTTTTGTTGCCTTTCAAAATGTCAGTGTTCAGTATTTATATAACAGCACATACAGGAACCACTTCCCAAATTATACTGACCTTGGAGACACAAAAGAAGGAAGAAGCAAAGCTAACTTCAGAATCAGGCAGAACACTTGCCAGTGCAGTGCCGTAGCACCAAGGTTGTATGAATGATGGCCTTTATTTGGGAGAGAGTACAAAACAAATAGCTTTAGGCTTTTGGCATCAACTACTGTAAAAATATATATTCTTTGAAGATGTATTTTTAATAATTTTCTGACTTTTCACTTCTTTATGGCTGTTTTCTAAGGTATATATCAACATTTAGACCATCCGTGAAACGTGAAGCAGAGAAAAATAAAGCTCAGTGGAAAACCATGGGACCCGCAAAAGTTGAAGTGCCATCTCCAAAAAATTTTCTGCAGAAACATTCAAAGGAACCCAAGCTACCAGCCAGTAAGTGTAGACATGAAATACATGAAATGTAGTGTATGGGTTTAATTTTAAAATTGGTAATATTAATGTTTAAATTAACAGTTATGGAGAATCAAATTAAAAAATAATAATATTTTTTGTATGCTGCTGCAGTTTCCATTGTTTCTTTATAGTACCTATGATACCAAAGTTATTTCTCTATTTTACAAAAACGTTTCTTATTTATTGTGTAAAATACTGAAACAAACCACGAGGAGATTACATATGTGATCAGAAAATACAGTTGGTATTACTTTCATGTGGTACAAAACCAGCTGAAATATCAAGAAAAATTATATCACTTTTGGCTGCAGCTATTTAGATGTCAAAGATGTGTTGATGGTATGTTCTATCCTGCTGACATTGCAATTTGTAATTATATAGTTTAAATTTGTAGGGAGCTTACAAAAAGCCTGGAGAGGGTCTGTTTACAGAGGCCTGTAGTGAAAGGACGAGGGGGCAATGGTTTTAAATCAGAAAGGAGTGGATTTAGGTTAGAAATAGCAAGTTCTTTACCGTGAGAGTGGTGGAGCACTGGAACAGGTTGCCCAGGGAGGTGGTTGAGGCCCCATCCCTGAAGACATTCAAGGTGAGGCTTGATGAGTCTCTGAGCAAGCTGCTGTAGTTGAGGGTGTCCCTGCTCTCAGCAGGGGGGTTGGACTAGATGACCTCTAGAGGTCCCTTCCAACCCAGACAGTTCTATATTTCTATGTATGTCATTATTTTCTGCAACTGGTCACTAATGTTAAAGTAAATAATAAGAATGGGGGTATTAAAAGTGAATGAATTGTTTTTAATGCTTGAAGAGATACGGGAAAAGTGTATGTGCCTTTCCTGATGTTCTGAACAACATAGAGCTTTTACTCTTCAGCATTTAACGTCAGGTTTTAATTCCACAGCATTAAATTGGCTGGCGGTGTTCAAAGCATAGAAACTTTTTGAGATGTCACAGAAATAAGAAAATTGGAATATTTTGTTGTAAAATGCATCTTATCTTTAGGCACAAACCGTAATTCTGAGTATAAGGTGTTGACAGTTCTAACATTCAGCCTCACGACTGGTTCTGCAAGGGTGGAGTGACCTCAGTGCTGCTGGAGTTTCAAGTACATTTCTGTCAGAATTTATAATTGAGTTATAAAGTTTCAGCTTGAAATTGGTTCTAGCCTGGAAAAATAGAAGACCTTAACATACAGTATATATATAAAAAACCCACCCCTGTCTAAGCTAATGTAGGAGTCCAGCACCCAAATTTGTGTTGCACACAGAAATGGCTTTAGTGCTGAAAATACAGGCTGTCCCAGGAGCCTTTGGAGGCTTAATGCCTCAGGCTGTATGGATTATTAGAACCTTAAAATAAGCTTTGGTCTGAAAGGCCCCTTACGCATCCTGGGTCATTTTTGAATAAAACCTTCACTTTTTCAGGAAATTTGAACAGCGTTGAGGTACTGGAGTGAAGTACTTCGTGACATCGAGCACAAGTGCTTCCAAGCTCAAGGCCCTGTTAAATTACTACACTAGTGTTTAGATGGGCATTGGAAAAAAGGTTGATTTACCAATACTTTGGAACAGTCCACAAGATCCCTTTCAAGTACTTGTATAAAATTAGTGTTATCTACTTCAAATTTGCTATATATCAAGATACAGCACTCTTGACAAGCAGCTCACAATATTTCTATTTCAACTTGTTGATTCAGGGCTTCTTAATAGCACTATGTGCTTTGGTGGTTGCATTTGGAATCTATGTACCAGAGCCTCAAAATGACTATGACACATCATAGCTTTGATCCAGACTAGTAATTTAATTGCCATCATGCCATGCATGGCACTTTCATCACTTGGATTTTAACCAATTATCAGTTGTCTAAATGGGATTAGGGCATTGTGTTTGTGGTATCTGTGCTGCCTTCAAAACTGGGTTTAATCCAACTAGTTAAAAAAACAGATTGCAAGGGCAGAACAGAAAAATTGAATTTTTTTCCCTAAAGTCTGGGATAGTGTCATTCTTTTAGAGTCTGATTAACCACTTCCTTACAAAAGATGTTTCCTAAGCTCCAGCTGAATCTAGTTGTATCACTGGACTCTGGCATTTGGTTTAACCAAGCTCAGTTACTGGCTCCGGAACTGGGGGCTCCCAAAAACAGCAAGTGTGCTGCAGATAAAAGGTGAGCCAGTGATCACTGAGAAGCTTCAGAGATCTTATTTCCAAAAAGTCATCCTAAGAGAAACAGAGATTTAAGTCTGTGTGTCCTACAGCACTGAGTTATGGCGAGCTATCAAGTAGGAACAACAAAAGCCAGGAAAGCACTGGTTTCTGGGGTCAGTATCAGAAAACCAGCTGTTGTAGGAATGAGCTCTGTCACTTGTGACATTACACTTACTTTCTGCCAAAGAAGAACATGAGCTCAGACAACCTGAATCAAATCATTATCTCTGATAATGACTGTGAGATAGAGTTATATCTAGTGGGAGATACAGTGGGAAATGAACTTTCTGTCATTAATCACCTGAAGTGAGACTACTTAGGAGACTAGTGACTTTCTGTTGGTGTCTTGGAGAAAAGATTTCATTAAAGAGAAAGAATTTCTATGTTGCCCTGGAGAAAGGATTGTGAGAAGTTGTTGACAAGTGTTAAGGAGCAGCAAGAGCAGGGCTTTTCCCTATGGGGAGGTGATACAGAAATTGAGGGCAACCACAATGCAGGCTGGGCAATGCCCTCACCAATAGGGTGCAGTCCCACCACACCAGAAGCAGGCAAGCAGAGAGGAGTGGTGATGAAAATGTATCCTATCAATGGCCTAGTGACCATCAGGCAAGAAGGGGTAATGGGCCATGTCCATCCACTGATTCCACATAGCTCTTCAGGAATAGGACTAGAGGCAGGCACTGCAGAGACTGCTCAGCCAAGCACTGACAGCACACTGCAGAGCTGAAATGGGGCTCCTGAGCCCAAGGGTGTAGGATGGATGCTCCAGGTGAAACTGTGCAGGACCATTATGGCCCTGACAAAGAGCATCTCTAGTAAAAGTAGTTTTAATGACATTAAAAAAAAGTCCTGTACTACTGCAGTTAAGAGGAAATGAGTGGCATATTAGAAGGAAAATCCATCTAAAAGAACAGTTTCCTAGGTTATGAAACTCCTGTTACGCCAAACAAGCATATTCGTTTTCATTACAGTACATTCCCAGTCAATTCTTTCATTGTAGATACAGTTGGTTTCTATTTTTATGTAATTTTGTACATATTTTTTCCATTTTGAATAATGTAATAACATTAAATTGCAAAACTCTTCATGGTTATTGCTGAGAATGTTTACATGCTCAATTTGCAGGAAAAAAGGAACAGGATAGTAAGAAACTGCCTGCATTATCAGTGCCACGGAGGACAGATCGCCCACTTATGGGAGTTCAGAGTAAAAAAAACTTTATAAATACAAATGCAGTTGCTGCTATCACGGGATTGCCTAAAAAGCCTCAACCTATTTATGTTGATAGAAGACAGGGAGATAAATATCTGCTTGAAACTTCAGGGCTTGTTCCAAAATATATTAAAAAAAAGGTAAGTTTTATTAAATTATGGTAGAAACACTAGTGACAATGCCTATTTTTGGTTTTCTATTGCATTCTTCTATGAAATGTTTATTATTCTTTTTGAGATGTTTAGATACCATTGCTATTTGTGGTAGATCTTTGAATTCAAGGAGAAATCACTGGCACTTGAGTTGTGTCTTGCTTTTGCTCTCTACTCCCTCGCTTATGTTGTCAGCAAAAGATTGGCAGAATGACGCTGCTAAAGCAACAGCATATGTGCTGTATTGGGAACCCAGGGGGTATCTAATGGGGAGACAAATGGAGTTCTGTGATGAATGCGTGTTGGCTCTCCAGGAAAGACATGCAGGGAAGAACAGGAGGTGTTGCCTTTTGGATGAAGGAGCTCTTCAGATATAGATATATAGATAGAGATAAATATAGATCTATATAGATATAGAGCTCTCCTATGGAATTGGCAACAGGCAGGTTGAGCGTGTGGGTCAGGGTCAGAGGAAAGGCCAGTAAGTGTCTAAAGTGTATTTGTTATGGACCATCCAATCAGGCGAAGGACTGGATGAAACCTCTTTAAACAACTTGAGGAAATCTTCAGATCACAGCGCAGCTTCTTACGAAGATTTGACTCTCCTTGATATCTGCTGAAAGGACAACACAATGGATTGAAAGCAATCCGAAAAGGTTCCTGGAGCACGTCAGCAACAGCTTCTAAACATAAATGGTGGATGAGCCAACCAGTGGTCATGTTCTTCTGGTTCTCCTACTTGCAAATGAGAAATAACTGCTCGGGGCTGTGATTAGCAATAGCAGTCTTGGTTGCACAGGCCATGAAGTAGTTCAGTACTGCCTCCTCCTCGGGGAAGCAGGCAGTAGTGTACAGACCCTGTGATCCCAGAGAGCAAACATCAGCTTACTCAGGGAACTAGTACATAGGACCCTCTGGGAGACAGCTCTGGAAAGCAAAAGAGCTTGAGAGCTATCAGGCCTTTAAGGGGAACCTCCCCCGAGCACTAAACCAGTCCATTCCGCTACTCAGGAGAACAAGGTGTATCAGGAGTCTGGCTTCTCTAAACAGGTAACCCATGACAGACCATTATGCAAAAAGAGATGTGACATATGACATGACAGAGATGATCCAAAAAAGTGATCCTGCAGCCTTTGCAGTACCTTCGTGTGGCTAAACACACATTTAAATAGTGCTAGTCATAGTGTTACCCAGCACTGAAGGATTTGCCAGTCATTTAGCATTTGGTAGAAAGAAGGTAGTCTCTCTTGTACTTTCTGGCAAAACTAGCTAGGCTGCATTTTACAAAGGATAAGGCAAAATAGATGTGTTCCCCAAGTACATCTGGGACAATTTTTTTTTTTTCCTCCCAGAATCACAATTCTGCCACATCCAGTTTGGGATAGTTTATCATTCCTAACTAGCCCAATTTTCCTGTTATATGTTAACACTATTCACTCTCTTCTGTGACATGCAATCTTCAGCAAAATTCAGGATACAGGAAGATCTTTATAAGCAAGCATCTAAGGAATGTGTTTCAGATCGTAGAATCTGGCATCATGTAAAAATGTAAAATAGCTTGCTGTCACTAACATGTTTCAAACTCCTTGCTCAACCATCAGGTCTTATAAAGAGATATTTTGGTTTCTGGGTTCTGTTGTCTTCCAAGGTTGCAAAAATAATTTGAAGGGAAATGTTTATATGGTTTTCTCAGGCTACAAAGACAATCACATGTGATACTTCTAAGAACACAATGATTTAAGACTTTCTTGCTTGGTGGCACAAAATTCCATCTCAAGCTTTCTTTGCAAATGTAATACACTAACGATGACAGGTATGTCTTTGTTTGCTTCTTAAAAGCACAGGTAAGATACTTCTTCCTTACCCTTACAGGATTATGGTGTTACACCAAAATATGTAACACAGAGAAATGAAAAAATGAAGAGAGCTCAGAAAGAATACGAGGCCAGTATCTTGGAGCATCTCAAGAAACGAGCCATGAAACAGCTATCTGATGAAGAAAGGAGAAGTCTTCTGCAGGTGCATATTTTGATTTAGGGTTATTAGTAACGTGTACAAAAGATTAAGTAAGGTAATGTAGGTCCACATATATAATAAAAGTATAATAGATTTTTTTTAAGCGAGGCAAATGAGTGAGGAACTTTTTCACTAGATGGAGCTGTAGAACAGTTTTAAACTGAACTGAAAGGAGCTGATCCAGCTACAGTTCCAGTCCAGTTTTACAAGTGCTTCAATTCTGTTAGTTTCCCACCCCCCTTAATTGAATTTGGAATTTCACTGAAACTTAAGAGGAATGCAGAAAATCACCTCCAAGGATTTAGTAACAGTTCTGACTCTCTACTTGTGAATCATGGAAAAATAAAAATTGCTGGGTTTTTAACATTGCCACTTCTCTCGACAGTTTCTATCTTCACAGTGTGACCTCACTGACTAAAGCATAAGGTCATGCTTTAAAATGTGGCAGAAGCAGAAAACAGAATTAAATTGCAATGTAGAAATATGACTGGAAAAGCTGTTGTTTTTCAAGTTGTGTTGGATGCTGTCATTCTTACGGTTTTTATTGCAATACATTTTCTAAAGAGAAATAATACCATAAAATAAGTAGAGAAGAAAAGACACATTTTAAAAGTATATCCCACCCTTGGACTGGACTTTCTCATGACCACATTTTAGTCAAATTTCCTATGAAGATGAAGCTTACATTACTGTGATATCTGTTTATCAGTCTGTCCTTATAACTTGATCTTAGCAGCCACCTGAAACAACTTAGCAGATGTTTGGACATCTCCAAGATGCTAAATTCCCACAAAAAAAGCCAGGAGACTATCCAGAGAGAAAACAAAATGTCCAACTCACTTACAAAGATTAACTGGTCAATTAGCAAGATCCAAATTAGCTAGCACAAGGGTGTCTCTTGCTTACGTAGTGAGCTGCGGAAGCTAGGAAGGAGTATGGGAGAGAGGTGAGGGTATTGCATTGACAGCAATATAAAGAACACAAGGGCAAGGGTAAAGATTAAGATATTTTTATGGTGGAAAAGGCATGGGACAAGCTGATAGCCCAGCAGGTTAACTATGCAGCAAAAATATATGTGCAAAAAGGCATGTGAGTTCAGCTGCTCACAGTTCTGCATTTAGTTTGATTAAAACGATGTTTTATATTTTAAAAATAAAAGAATGAAGTGAAATTGTTTTTTTAATTAAAAATTTCTAGATTTTTTTTGTTAACTCAGTATTTTCTTTTTTTTTTTTTTTTTTTTTTTCAAAATAGATTGCTCCTTCACAAGCCAGGTTACTTATACAGTTATATTGTCAGGGAAATTAGTGTCCTCAGGGTATGTGGCTGCTACCCAGTGCTCAGCTGTAGACATATGTGATTTCCTGTCCTGTAAAATAATTGACATTACTCGTGAACACATGTGCACTATGTGATGTGAAAGAATACGTGGCAATAGATGTCCGAGAACAAAATCAAGCCTCAGGAACTTAGAAAAATAAAGGGTATAATAATTTGTTCCAGCATTTTTTGAACTCGCCGTTACGCTTACTTTGGTTGGGGTTTTGTGAGAATTAAAGAGACTGTTGATAAATGCAGTACATATTTCTCCCTGACCCAGTATGTGCTAGAATTCCTTATATAGAGTTAGATATTCAGTTTATAATCTGGCTCACAGCAATAGTGGTCAGCATGTTATATTGCTGCTGGAGGGCCGTGAGGGAGATTTGTACAGGGGGAGGCACGATCTGCTTTTGGTCTCTCCACTCTGTAAGGATAAATTGTGATGAGTGCATGCTCAAAGGTGGTTTAAAATTCACTGTTTTCAATGATTTCCAAACTAGTTTTTACTCATGTAGAGGAAGAAAGGTCATTTAAAAGAAGCTACGAATTAACTCTTCTATGAAAGTTTTGGAATAATGGTATTTATTTTCATGACTATATATTTGTAAAGTATACAAGTAGCATTACAAGACAGTCAATAAATAACCTCGTTGCTCTAAGTTTCACATGTTGAGGTAGGGTTTTAAAATATGTGTATATATTTGTATATGAAGATTGTTGGAATAACCTTTACGGACAACACTTAAATGCTTAATATGAATATGCAAAAAGCACAAATTACTATGCAATAAATGCACTGCTTTGAATCAGTAAAATATTGTTTCATATTAAAAAGTATGTTTTTCTTAGTATTGGTGAGGTCATTTTTTTCTGTTAAATCAATTCATACAGTGGACAAAATCAGACAAGTTTTTAAGCACAGAAGTCCTTGAGTTCTGAAATAGAAGCAACAATAAATATGTATTAAGAATATTTTTTCTAGATTTTACTTCAGTAATAGTGGAGGACATGAGGTTTATTTACCTTGTGCAGTTTTTCTTGAAGATGCTGAGGACTGGAAATCAAGTGTACAGGGTTTCTTGAGTTCCTGGTACACTACGGAGTTGACTGGTAGTCACATTGTCACACTTTTTTTCAGTTTAGCATTTTTGTAGCTTGTCCTTTATTGGTCACTTAAATTGTTGTTCTGTTGCCTCTTAAGGACTGTAACATGTTCTCTTCAAGGCACAGAGGTCTTTTAAAGACCATTCCTTATACTGCATCAGAATGAGTCAAAATTGGGTTTGTTGCAACTACTTTGACTTTTAAGCACTTAATTATTTTGGTCCAGTTAAGATGATTAGACATTATCTGTATATTGATCTGTTAGTTTAACACTGCAGTGACACTCACCAAATGGCAATATTAACAAAATCCCCCAAGTAGCTAATGCACACGTTATTCTTACTCAAGTAAGTTTTCCTCATGTATTTCTTTTTCATGTAATGGCACTAGGGGCTGAAGAAGAACTGGGAGGAGGTGTATCGTGAATTTCAACGTCTTTCTGTAGAAATAGACACCATACCCAAGAAACTATATAAAGAAAGGCTGGAATCACAGATGAAACAACTGGAGCATGATATAGAAGTAATTGAGAAACACAAAGTTATCTACATTGCAAATGAGTAAGGACCATTTTTCAGATATTGCCTCTTTCCTCCTTTTCTTTTTCTCTATCCCCGTATCTCCAAGAAGTGTCTCTAAATTCTCAGAAGAAATTGACACAGCCAACCACTCAGAAGGAAATATTCAACTGATAGAAGTATGTAGCTTCTCAGAAAAGCTGTTACGTATATTCGTCGCCTGTATAATTCACAAGACATTTTGCAATAAAATTCTTGATTAAACTTTGGGTATACAAACATGAATTTATTCTATTATTCTCTGTAATTTTTATTAACTCCTAAGATTTCTATAACCATCATACAGAAAGCATAAAAAATAGTTTCACGTGTTTGGAGCACTTCTTTCCTTGCTTAGCCAAACCAAAATGAAATCTTTGGCTGCTGAAGACAGTTTGGTAAATACAACTTCAGGGTGGGGTAGCTTCTGGACTAGTTATTAAAGAGCTGTTGCGCTTTAAAAGCTTGAGTGGCTGTATTTCTAAGCAGCTTGGCTTCTATATAACATTTTATGTACTCAAGTTTTTGTTACCAAAGCAATTTTTATAGTGGAAGCCCATAATAATGGAGACTTCACACAATACATATACCACCTGTAGCTTGCTGTATGTGTTTATCTATAAATAATTATGTAATACTGTGGTAAATCTACAACTAGGGTAGAAAAATGTGTTTTGATTGTTATTATGAGTCTAATGTTAGAATGAAAGCAATATACAAGCATGTGAGTCCAGACCTAGGCAGAAATTATATCAGCACGCTCTACTGCAATTATCTGCATAAAAAGAAAACTCGTTCTTCTTTCCTACTGCTTAACTGTTGCTTCAGAATGCAGCTTTTTCTGTATGGTGTCATTCATTTCCACCAACAGCTGTTGTGACATCATAGTATCTGATATCAGCAGAGGATGAAGTAAAAAATTTCAAATGAACTAAAAAGCCAGATTTTCACATACATGGAGTTCCTTTCATAAATCTGTCAGAGAATTCTTTGAAGACTTCACATTGATTCTAGGCTATATTTCTTGTGAACCTTAAACTTGTCTGCATCATGCAGTAGAAAAGCTTGGGTGAGCAGGAATGGGTATTTTGTTCTTTGTAGCTTATTGTTAAGCAATCGTGTTTA
This sequence comes from Ceryle rudis, assembly GCA_033439905.1. NCBI lineage: Eukaryota > Metazoa > Chordata > Aves > Coraciiformes > Cerylidae > Ceryle > Ceryle rudis. The sequence goes on from JAAGNO010000838.1 coordinate 15,057, forward strand.
TTTTTGAAAGATACAAGCTGGAGAAAGCTGCCGTTTTGTAAAATATTAATTTCATTTACTGTTTACTCAGAAGAATGACTTATACTGTATGTTTTAACAAAACCACACCAATTATAAGCACTTAATAAAGTGCCCCATTATTGCCTAGTGATGCCTTTTTTAAGAAATGCAGTATAACCAAACATGGCTGTTTCTTATGGCTTAAAATAATAATAAAAAAATAGATTTAACTCCAAAACAGTGTGCGTTCCCACTGCCTCATGCTCTGCTTTTAGCTACTCGTAGACCATTTGGCTGAGTTAGGTTGAGCACCTGGATTTGGTTCTTCCATTTATCATCAGTGCTAACTTCATGGAAATGCAAAGTAGGTGATGGCCTATCCCAGTCTGGGACAAGCAACTAGGCCACGCTTGGAAGCATTCGTCATTCACCGGTAACAATGACTGCTTTTAAAAGTTGTCCGGAGGATATTAGTATATTAGGAAATCAGGAAGTGAGTGGGAAGAGATGCGAAAAGTATTCCTGCTTGACAGGAGAGGGAGAGACTAAAGCCAGTGCAGATCTGTAGCTGTCACTAGTGCCTTTTGACAGTCCTGTGGGGATTTCTGCATAACCTCATAAAGCACCTTGCAGGTAGTTCTGCTGCCACGCACGATGGTCCCCTCCTGTGCATGTGAATAGCTCCTGTGGGGAGGGAGCGTGTAACTCCTTCCATCTATTTTGATGTGTATCCCAGGTGACCTACCAACACGTCTGGTTAGGGGAAAAATATATTATCATGAAAAATGTTGAAAATACACACAGAAGGATAACATTCTAGATGTCCCTACTTGTGTAGGGAGGTTGGACCAGATGACCTCTAGAGGTCCCTTCCAGCCTATGATTCTATGATTCTTACCCTTTAACTCTCTCTGGGAAGCTTGACAAAATAAATATACCAAATTCAAAGAATGTAACTCTGTATTTGCATGTTCAGGAAATGCCATTAATTGAAGGCATAATGCTGATGAATCAACTACTATGTACCATCAGTATAACTAGAGCAAAAGGTGAGTAAACTCAACTCTTCTGATAAAGTTGTTCCCTCATAAAAGATACTGACAGAAACAAGTCTGTCCACAGGCTAAAAGGCAGCATTACAGGTGGAAGCGTTCTCTAAATTCACTAGTCAGTTACTGATAATCAATGAAATAATGAGAAAGAAAATCATCAAAATGCTTCTAGTACTTCATAATTATCTAACTATTATTTTTCAATGGTCCATATTAAATTGGATAGCCACCACAAAACACATGCTAAATGGGGTATGAATGCTCTATTGGTCAGTGAGAGCTGTTGCCACAAACTGAAAATACTTCCCGTTGGAAGTTGTGCATGACAAAACTGTGTATCTACTTTTTAAAAATAGCAACGTGAAATTATGATAAATATCTCAATGGCTGTTCTTCAGAATGAAACTATTTATATCCAGGAAGGAAGGGATCAGATATGGCATCATCACAAACGCAGGGAGTTCCTGATTGTATGGCTCCGATAGAGCTGCCTCAAGCAAGCATCAGGTCTGACAGGAGCATATGGGCTGCATGTGGCTGGTCTGAGAGCAGAGTGGTTTCTTGGGCTCTGCATGCGTTCCTGGGGACTAAGGCTGGGACAGTTCCTCAAAGTCTTCCTTGCAGGGGGGTAACCTCATTGCCCTTACGAAACAGTAAGGGCAAAATTCTGTAGAGAAATAACGTGGGAGAAATTCTCACTGATTTAATTACCCTTAGTTCTCTGTAGGTGGGTTTTATTGTAGGAGAGCGTGTGCCCTCTGTATCTTTCTGTGAAAAAAGGGCATCACAAACTGCTGCTGTGATTGCTCTGCCACAAAGCTAAACCCTCATCCTTTCGATGGCGTTCACATCAGGGAAAACAGCGTATTTAACAATTTCAGCCCTAATGGAGGCAGACATCTTTCAGATAAGAAAATTTCACATATATGCAAATTAATGGGAGTCCTAGATAAATGCTAGTCCTCATCAACACTTTCATCCCTGACATTATGATGCTTACAATATTAATAATATAATTACAGGAGAGACAGGTGGCAAAACCTATTATTAAGGTTGCCTGACATTTCCCATAGTCAAGGGAGCCAGCTGCTGAGCCCTGCAGCTGATAGGGATCGTCCATCCCAGTAACTAGAGGTGTTTTGAGCCTGACCAGGCTAGGGAGGACTGGCCATTTCTCCCCACTGAGGTAGTGATGTCTGCTTGACTGCCTACATTGTGGGGGTTTGTCAATCTCAGTCTCAGTCTCGCTCTAGCTCCTTTTTGTTACGTAATGTTATGTAAATAAAATATGTGTAAATTCGGTGTTTTCAACCTCCAGGCTAAGCAGTGGCGAGCAAGGTGAGCTGAATTTCTTGTTTGTGCTTTATTCTTTCCTGTTTAAAGGGTGCTGAAGTAAATGTGACTTCCATTTCACCAAGTTATAAAAACCACTTTTTTTTTCTAGACTGTACTGCCAACAAACAGTTGTTGATGAGCAGATGTAGACAAATAGTAGACTATATTCCTGTCAGCTGGTTTTGTTGATGCTTCTGTGAGCATGAACTTCTGTTCAGTCACAGTTCTAGCCCATGTTGTTAATTCATTATTCCATACCTGCCTTCCCATTGACTTCACCACATGGAGGAATTCACACAAACATGCAACACTGGAGGAACTTTGTCTTCAAATCCTTCCTCAAATGTTCTTTGCAGTGGTGCACACCAAAAATCCAACAGCTGAGCTGCTGGTGAGCTGAGATTAGAGTTTATCTCGCTGACCTGTGCAGTTGCCTTGAACTCCCCTGGCACCGTGACCAGTTGCTTCTTGTCTTAGGCTTAGATTGTAAGCTACCTGTTGTGCACCTCATCTTTTCCCTCTTTGCTTATTGTCTGATACAATAATATTTTTGTCCATAAGCAGAGCTTCTACATGATTATAATAACAATAATAAATATGATCGTCTGGGGATGAATTAAAACCATGCAATAAAGGGAACGGATTCAAGTTGTTTACGAAAAGGATCTGTTTTCCAAGAACCCTCATCTCATTTGTTTCAGCAACTGGAAAGTAGGAGTTGAAGGAAGAGAAATGAGATTTAAAGCACTTAACTTTTTCCCTGGAGCAACATGATTTATTCATGTCTTTGTCATAGAATGTTTTTGAAATGCAATGGTAAATGACTTATACCTGGCTCTTTCACTGGTAGCCATTAATACTGCATTTCTCATCCTTGGGGTTCCTGACTTCTGCAATTGAGCCCATATGTTTTAACTACAGGATATGTGTGTCTAAAGTTAGAAGCTACGCTTTGAACCTTAACAGCGCTATAGGGTAGTTGAAAACTATTGTCTCAAATGGGTCACTCCAAATTAATGGAATTAATGTTTAATTTCCTCTTGCTAGGTGAGAGCCCCTCATGGAAAATTTAGGTGACTCAATCCTCTAATTCCCAGAGCTGCTGTAAAGATGGACAAATGCCTCTAGAACTATTTCCATATTGTTTTGAGGGACACATTAAAGCTGAAGAAGGAACATAGTAATTCTCTCTTCCGAGGAAAAAATTCAGTAGTGTGCAACATGTGGCCCCAAGTACTGCACACTAAAGAAACAACCGCGTTTTGCCGTTTGCTCGGGAGGAACGGTCTGTCTTTTACACAAACAATAAAATGAGCAAATGGTCTAAATCCAGCATTCCAGCACCTTTAGGGAACGGGTCATTCTGTGCAGTAACAGAGCTCAGGGGTTGGCTGGCCAGGAACACTGAGCGTGTCCACTCTGCAGGAGAACTTGCTGGACCAGATTCTGCTTTTCAATACACTTTTGTTACTGTGCTGTTTATTCTGGGCAAGCTGTGAAGTATACGAAATTACATCAAAGACCACTGAGCTATTTTGAAAAATTAAGAAGTGCTGGAACTGTTGTTTGTTTGCTTGTTTAAAACACTCAGAATTCTCTTGTTTTTGCAGATTTTCCCAAATTTGATGTAGTTTAAAAAAAAAAAAAAAAAAGAAGAAGAAAAAAGGGGGATGAAGCGAAGTAAACAGCCTCCTTTAAAAAGAAAACAGAATCTAACAGTTAAATTCATTACAGTGGGTGTGGCCCACTATATATTTGCAATTCCCTGACTAGTTTTCACGGTCATGCATGATGAATTTGTCATAGGATATGAGGTGAGCAGCATTTCTTGAAAATAATGCTTTAGCATTCAAACAGCAATACTTCTCAGTAGCTGGTTAGGGGAAGTATTTGCATAATATTAGAAGGGAAATAAAGTTTATTCTAGTATTAAAGGACAAGAGGAATTATTTATTTGGATTTATTTCAGCTATAAAGAACTCTATATTAATACCATGAACCCGAAAAGCAGGAAGATTATCTTCAGGAGCCAGGAAATGGCAAAGTGAAGCTCTTGCCGCTCTAGCCTGGCAGAGTGAGATTAATAACAAGCAAAAATGTCGATTTTTATTAAAGATGTTTATCAGAAACCAAATAAGTCAAAGCCCAGAATTCTGTCAAGCAGTGCCTAAGATTGCTTTAAAGGTCATACAAGATTTAAAACCAGACTAACATCTTGAATGGCAGGTTTGAGCCATTTTCTTTATATCGAAAGTTATGAGATCAAGATAGGATATCAAGTTATGATGTCTCGTAGGCTCAGCACAGGTCAACAGTGATAGCTCAATGCTCTGAGCTTCCCTTGTGGATCTTAGATGCTGCAAGTGCTTTAAAGCTGAACTTTCCAATTCCTCAAGGTGCTAATTCTGCTGAAATGGAAAGTGGACAGAAGCTAGACTCCAGCTTGCAGTGCCACTCCATCCCCTGCTGTAGCACAGTAGTCACAAAGGGTTAGTATAGCATCTCTACTACTGTAGATGGTAGGATGCTACCTAGGCCTGCCTAAGTGGACAGCTTTTCCTATGGTCTCCCTAGGTTCTTGAATGCAAGGGAATGGTTTGAAATACAGCTTCGTGTTCTCCCAGGTGTCTGTAACACTGTCTGGCAAATACGTTCAGCTGCACTCAGGATCTTCAGCAGCCACCCTGTGGACTGGGTAACTGCTTCAGGTAATGCAAAAGAACTCAAAATTCTGGAATATGTTAAAAGTGGATATGAAAGCAATTTAGAATTGCTTTCAACATGCCCTAAACTACTGTATATGCTAGACTTTTCTTCACCCCAAAATGTCTTTCTCTGCAACAGCTGGGGAGGGGGCGCTTACCTTGTACCCATTAAGAAATACAGGTTTATGCTTGCTAAGAATGTTTACAGTTCTGCTGTTCACATAACAGCTGCAGCAACAGGCAGAACCAGAATAGGAGCTCTTACTTCATCCCCTAATTAGAAGTGTCTACCTAGGTAAGATATACCTCTTGAAATGTTCTGGATTTTCATGCTTTTCTTGTCTATATTTGGTGTTTACCTATTAAACAGAGTTGTCAAATGTTTGCTATAACTTCTTGGGAGGGGAATACATAATGGAGTTGCAAAGGCTGAGAGGTAACTCCATAGTAATGTTTGTCTTGGACTGTTTTCTTGATATATCCCTGGCCCCAACCTTCTCTTTTCAATATTTCTTTCCATTAGAGTTGTAAAAGGGTGGATACTACATGTCCTGCTTTTATCAATAACAGGGTAAGAGGGGAAATGATGTGTAACTGAAATTATAAAGGTCATTCTGTAAAGGCCCAAGATAAAAATACATGCACAAATGATTTGCATATAAGTCTTAACTGTGCTTTGTTTCTCTGTGCGTCGCTTCTTTCATCTGCTGCTTTATGTCTTTTGGCTATGTGTCCAGACCTACTTGTTAGTAGGTTTCCTTTGTTCTTTCCCTCTTTGATCATTTCCCATGGTTGTATATCTAAAAGTGTTTATTCTTTTCCTCCTGTTTTTAGTTTATAAGCAAACAGCTAAACAAAAATAATCGGAACATTCTTCAGAATGCTCACAGTTTTTTCTCAGTTAAGGCCTTAATATCATGGTTTAAATAATCGTATTTTGGCCACAATTGAAAAAGGCTTTGAAAATCTACTGCAAAATCATTCATTCTACACCAGTCCGTAATATAAAAAACCCAATGTAAACATTCAGTAAGTTCATAGACCTCCACAGCAAAATCCTTAGTAGATTAATTTCCATCATCCACAAAGAACCTCATTAATTCTGGTTTCTAGAAATTCTGTGGGTTTACAGAACCATGAATTTGTCTTATTTGCAACAAAACTGAAAAAAAAAAAAAGTATTACATTTTGCACCAATGAAAACATGTCCTTACATGGAGAAGGACAGCTTTGCGGATTGCACCAGCGGCTGCTGATAGCAGCGCTACCCTTCAAACTGTATCCCACCTAAATTTGTCTAGTTTTTGATTTCCATACTCCTATTATGCAAGACATGACACTTCACGACACTTAAGTGAGCCCTGTAAAATTGTTGGAAGAGATTGTGAAAAGGAAGTCTTGACAGAATGCAGTTGTCCAGCCTTCATGGGAAGAACAAACATTTCTTGCTTAAGTCTTTCAGCACAATGCCAGAGGAATGTATTTTGTAGTATCTTGTTCACGTTAATCTTTTTCAAATCATTAAGGTTTTGTCTTTGGTGTAGTTAGAACAATCTCTTGTATTGCAGTGGTCTGATAAAGAATGTGGTTAAAAAAGACAGGAAACTGTAAGAGTAACCCAACTAGTCCAAAAGGTAGAAGAAGGCAGTACTCATACATCAGAAGCAGAATTAACCTAAATTTCCAGCTGTAATCCAGATAGCTTCAGAAATATGGAACCCAGTTCCGTGGTGTTTATACAACAGCAGCTTTACCTGTACCACGGTGCCACCTGGATCAGATAGCATTTGCTTTAGGGCAAATGTGGGCTTTTGAAAGCGTTCTTGCCCACCTCCAAGCAAAAAGAATCTTCAAATCTTGAAAAGTGATTGTGGGTACAAATCAGTAGCATTTAATCCCAAAGTTTAGATGAAACATTACATCTTCTTTCTCGATAGTTGACATGCAATTGAAACGCAAAAGTATTGAGTGATTTTGCCCATTATGAAAATATCCTATATATTTTATGAAAATACTTTTATTTATGTATTTATTTATGCTTGTACAAGTATGTATATGCCATTTATCAAATTCACTACTTCTTCTAAAAGTTATTTTAAAGTACTGTGAAAAGGAACTATTTTTTCCAGCATACCTCAGCCTTCATATACAGGCATCGCTTCTGAGGCAGACAGATTCTGGACTTGGCCTCTTGTCACTTTCTAAACCTGGTCTTCTGTTCTTTCAGACATGTTGTCAATTGCAGCAATAGTTCTTCTAAGAGTAGTTCCTTAATCCACCGAAAAGCAAACAGATCTGGCTTCATATAAGAAGCAAAAACATTTATCACAGGATAATTTTCAATTCATTTAATACTTAGCCGGACTTTAATTGGTGATTCATTGACAGAAACCTTCTTAGCACCGGACTCCTAAACTATTAATTGTCCTACCAGTTCTAATGTAAGTGCACTAACAGGAGGCACCTAAAAACCATCCCATGTTGGATACCGAGCTCCTAGTGTAGACACACCCATGGTGTTCGCTGGATTCATCCGTTACGACTTGTGACTTACAAGTCCCAATGACTACATTCTAGAAAGGGAGTGCACCAAATTGAAATGTGTTCTTACTTGGTCAGTAAGAGCCCCTCAGGTATCACTAAGCATATTTCATTATGCCAGGTCTCCCCTAAGAGCAACTTTTTCTTCCTTTAATAAACTCTGGTGTAGGAATGGCAGAATTCTACCAGTTGTATATTTAATGGATAAATACCAGAAATCATAAACAACTGTCACTTTAAGAAAGTGAAAAGCTGTAATTTTACCCAGGATGGACTGAGAGGCTGTTAGTATTTTTCCCAAAAGACAGGATATATAAAAGGATAAAACAAGTCCAAATTTGAACTTCATATGGGAATGTAAAAGTAGACAATGATGACAACAGCCTCAGAGAAAAAACAAGCTCATTCTCATCTGTGTGGTATTGAAAGCAAAATATTAGTAATAATTATAACAGAAATGGAAGGGGGATAGCAGAAGGCTGAATGGTTCCTATCTATTTTCCTTCTACTGGACAGACAGCACGAGGAACACAGTGGTAGGCTGAAGGCAGTGGTGAGACATAGCTTGCTCCAGTATGTACACAGTGGCAGGGAAGAATGAGCACCAGTTCAGAGGTCAGCGAGGATGGAAAGCAAGATTAATGAACCATTGGTAGTTTGCTTTCTGGCATCCTTTTTTTTCTCCCTAGACTATAGGAAAAACCTGTTAAAATGTCCGTTTAAACCACACCAGCTTAATCTTGCCCAGTAACTTAATTCAGCCCACGCCTTTTACCTAGCCCTCTCCAAACCTTTCCATCATCCTGCCAGCCCGTCACTAGCGTGAGCTTCAAGCCGTGCCTGTAGCTGCTTCCATCTCGTACCCCGCTTCACAGACCAGGCCAACCTGCCTGCAGGCACCGCCGTGCCCTGTGCTGTAGTCTCTGAACACCTGCCCCATGACTTCACGTACAGTTTAGCTTATGCGTTACAGTTCGTGTGGCCTTTCCTTTAGCAACGAAGCCTGTCTTGTCAGGGCACAGGAACAGCTGATGAGTGCCTCTGTGGCGAGCCCCGCCGCCGGCGGGCACACTGCAGGGAGCCGCGGGGACCGGCGCCAAACACAGGGGTGCAGCCCCCCGCCCCGGGGCCAGCCCCCCGGGCTCACACACCCCGGCGAGTCGCAGGCCTCGCCTTCGGCCTCAACCGCGGCCCACCGCGGAGCAGCGGCGGGCGCAGCCCGGCCCCCGGCCCCGGGCCCGTGCCGGCCCCCAACGCCCGGGCCCGGCCGGGCCCGGCTTGAAACCCTTTACCCCGCCTCTTCGTTCCCCCCCCCCCCGCCTTGGGCTACTGGACATGTCAGTAAGCCATTGTAAACATGAACTCTTATTGAGCTTCCTGTACACAAGACTGTACCAAAGAGAAGTGCCACTTCACAGTAAGGCTGTCATTTTTTTCTTACAACAGCATCAGAGAGCTGAGTGTTGAGAGTCAGTATTGTGAGTTAGGAGAGATGATTGTTTAGTTCTACCTGATGTATAAACTGAGTATAAAAACATTGTACAATGGTAGCTGAATGTAGCATATAATGGCTTGGTTGTAAGCACTGCAGCTTTCTTTTGTTATAGCATGATCTTTTAGTCAGCTTTTTAGTATCATAACAGTATGCAGTAATGGGCATTATCCACAGAATAATGTTGATGTATATTAAAATATCTCGAGTTCCTCTTTCTCCTGTAAGGAGAGCACAGCCCCCTCTTTCATCAAAGCCTTTTGTTATTGTATAATTTATCTGTAACTTGTCATCTGTTACCTTAAAGCTAACTACACAAATGTAATACATGTTTTTCTTTTCTCCTATAGTGCTTCACATGTGGTCGTCTCTCTAGTGAAAAACTATCCAAACTATCTGATTATAAATCTAGATAAGGTAAGTAGCTCTTTTTCTTTCTTGATATGGAAACTGTTAGATTGCATTAAAAATAATTTCAATGGCATATTGACATTTGTATGTATTATTGCTACTTATTTGACTATACATTTGTTCTTATGCAAAAAACCTGTTGTGTTCATGCTTACAGTCCTGTACCCTCCACAAATAATTATTTGCAAAAAAACCCCAGGCTTTTGAAGTTTTGAACGTCTATTTAAGAGTTTTTGCAATTAGAATATCTTCCAGAGTTTTGTGCTTTTGAAGCTTCATTGTGTTTGCTTGCAAAATAGCTTTTATTTTTAAAGAAGTTTTTACTTTGTTCTCAAATTTTCTAGTGATTACGTTGGATCTGAGTTAGCTTATTTACTTTCACAAAGCCTATTTAACGATATTTTGTGGGTATTACTTTCTAGCTCGACTACTGTGCAAGCTTGAAGAATCTTGAAACTGTTTCTGAGAAGGAAAACTACAAGTTTATTCAGGTGATAGAGCCTTTTCTTCTAGAAAGCTTGTATTTTACTGATTTTTATGCTTTAGTATCAAGGTAATATGGTCTCCAGAGCTCCCCAGACGAGAAGCCACTGCTTTCATTTATGGTAAAGGTTCAATTCTGCTATTTTATTGTCAAGAATTGAATCAGTGTATGTATGTGACATTCGGACGTCACATAGATAATATTTACTTCATCTGTTTATTAATGACTTCATATTTCACCCATGAAAGCCTGCAACAATATGCAGTATGTTGCATGAAGTGGTATTTCAAAAGTTTTATTGTACAATAAAGGTACAGAATTGGTAAAAGCTTGCTTATGGAGATGACTGGTTTTAGGGATGATTATTTGACTTTTGGTAGGTGGTCTGGACAAGATGGGCTCGGATTTGTTTTCTCTGTGCTTCTCTGATGCTGTTTTAGATTTTGCACCTTCAAACACTGCAATTTACCCTATTCTGTGGTGTGCAATGCACTTTTTTGTGTTCTGTTAGAGCTAGACATCAGGCTGCATTCTTGATTTTGCTGCTCTTGATGCTGTGTAGTTCATAGTTGTTTTGAAACAGGGTCTCATGGAACATTCAAGGTATTCTTTTTAAAATCTTGCCAGTTAAATTAGTTTACTGTTTCCACAGCCTTGTCTGCAGACAGGAGATGGATTTAGATTTATTGTTCGGATAAGCATCCTGACTGCTGGGTTTGTATGCTGAGGTTCTGCCCCTGTGTGAGAGTCTGTCTGTCTAGCTGGGCTGCCTGAGGTTGCAGGACATTAGAGAAATATATACAGTTTAATTTTCTGAAATAACAACTTGGGGGCAACTTTGTCAGAGATAGTAGATGTAAGTTAAGCATCTCTTGGATTCAGGCAAGGTTGGGAATTGAAATTGTCATCACCTGTTTTCAGGTGAATTTCTGAATTTCAGTTTACAATGTTTGACTTTTTTTTTTTTTTTTTTGAACTGTATAATTCAAAATAATGTATGAGCCTGAACTATTTACTGTAGTGTTTCAGTTCTCTTCAGGGATAAGATACAGGAAAATCAGTTCATCCTCCTCCCATTTTTAACATATAGTACTACTTTGAGGCTGTTGTTGAGAATTGTTGCCTGAGACCTCCTTAAAACATAGGTGCATTTGAACTATTTGTAGTTAATTGCTTTATGGAAAAAACAGTAGTCTTCTTCCCCAAGACACTCCTCGTTTTCAGGTACTATTTTGTTTAAGTTCAGTCAACAAATAACTATCTACAGCTTTTTCTCAGCTGTATTAACCTTTAAAAGCTGCTGTTGCTTCTGTGTCAAACTAAAGAATGGGCTGTGTGTAGTGCTTGCCCCCCCCCCCCCCTCCCCACCACTCCCCCCCCCACCC